>PVHX01009021.1:0-79258 GCA_004024805.1 Geosciurus inauris | reverse complement strand
CAATTCAAAGGTTAAACTCTCAAGAACATCCTTGCAGACATATCCAGAAATAATGTTTTACCATTAACTGGGCATTCCCTAGCCCAGTCAGGCTGATACATAAAATTTACTGTCACATTATGCTTTTAAATGTAATGATTGCATGACCTTTCAACATGGAGATATAATAACTTACATCGGCATTCTGTAAAAGTTGCTTACAATAATTGATTAGATGATTGAGGCTAAAATAAATACAATTTTGTATAGGAGTTTTGTCTTTTCTCTTGTTATTTCTTTAGGATAAGCTCATAGGATGGAATTAGTAGATAATTCAAGGGTGACCATAATAAGGAAGCAAAGATTATGATTCATCCAATTTTGTGCAATTATATTCCTGAAAATGTTATTCAATAGAATAAATTTTAAAAATTCTGATAAGTAAGCATTATAATACCTTTAGAATTTTTCTGTTTTCTTTAAAATGTTACATGTATTACTTTAATAATTTTTCAGAATAAAGTTATTTTAATGAAATTTTCAGAATAACTTTTAAACAACATTTATGCAACAAAATGGTATTCTTTTTTCTAAAGAGACAATAGGATTTCTACATCCTTTACATGCATTCAATATTATTAGTGAAACTTTTGAGTAAATAGAGACATGTTTAAGAATTGGAGAAACAGGGCTGGAGGTGTTTCCCAGTGGTAAAGCACTTGCCTAGAATATGCAAGCCTACTGTACTACACACACACACACACACACACACACACACAATGATTGGAGAAGTAGTAATGCTTACTTTCTCTACTCAATCATTTATTTGCTATACAGTTTTGAGAATTTAAAATGTTTCATATTCTATGATAAATATTTGGAAATACATAAGGAAATGACATAAAGCTCATGATGTAGGAAATAAATAATTAAAGGATCAAGTTCAAGACTGAAAACTGAGAGTAGACACAGTAAAATGGAAAGCAAAAAGCATTAAATCTTGAAAAATGAAAAACATTTACCAAATGTGCTGTCCAAAATGACACCAGGTAGCTATATATATTTAAATTTAAATGAATTAAGCATAAATAAAATTTAAAATTCAATTTTCCAATCACATCAGATAATTTCCAAGTGTTGAATAAATGCATGTGATCAAGATCTATTATAACAGAGAGCACAGGTTATAAAACATTTTCAGCAACACAGAAATATCTGTCTTTCATCTGGTAGAATATATAGTATATGTGAGAATAGGACAAATTACACAGAATGACATAAAGCTGAACTGAAAAAAGCCTCCTCCTTAAGTCTTCCCTATTTAACTACTAGGAGCCTTTCTTTTCTAAATTTGACCATAAATTCATGTCTTTTCTTTTTCTTTCTTTTGACTTTCTGTGTTCGTCTTCGTTTTCTTATATTTAAAACTTTTGATGGATAAAGTTGTGCAAACTTTTGTTTGAAAATTCTTATAGTCACTGGGTGCAGTGTCACACATCTGGAATATCAGTGGCTCATGAAGTTGAGGCAGGAGGATGGGAAGGAAGTTCAAGTCAGCCTCAGAAATTTAGTGAGGCCTTGAGCAATTAGCTAGCCCATATGTCAAAATTTTAAAAAAAGGGCTGTGGATGTTACTAAGTGGTTAAGCACTCCTGTGTTCAATCCTAGTACTTAACAACAACAACAACAACAACAAAAGGTTATAGTCCATCTCACCATTATGAAGACATATTTGAAACAACATTCTTTGATTTAGGTAATCTTTTGGATTGGATCCTTTAAATATTTTAAATATAAAGCAAAGTAAGTGTCAAGTCATGGCTTTGTAGAAAGTCAATATTGCTTCTGATAAAGTGAATCTGTTTCTCCCATTGTCCTGGAACTTTTCTTCCTCATAGACTCTTTGGTTATGTTTTATTTGAGTACACATCAGGTCTGCAGTAGCATTCTGTCACATGAGACACAATGAAGAAACCAAACAGGCTGATCTCAGAGGAAACAAAACACTGGTTTATACACCCTGCTTTGAAAAGCTTCAACTGAAGCCATGACAAAGACAGTGGACTTGAAAATTTCATTCTAAATTTGTCTGAATGTGTTTTCAAAAATCATCTTAGTGTAATGTTAACATTGTATCATAATACAATCATTGAAAAATTCCAGTATGTAACAATGAGAAATGGATTTTGAAGTTAAGATAATTTTAGAAAATGGGTATGAAAGTAATTGAAGAGGAAATAAATCAATTTTGTTGATTTTAATGCAACATGAATCATTAAAACTCATATAGTCTATGATTTGTCTACAAGGACAACGGATCAGCCTGATGATGACAAACACTGTGATGCTAAAAGATGGGGAATCAGCTGGAAAATTCTCAGGGAGCAGAAATGTATGCAGCAGCTTTGCAGGTGACCACGACAAAGGGCAGTGGGCTCAACAGCAATAAAATAAGAGATCAGGACTTCAGAGAAGAAGGATTTTGTGTGTTATGCTCTGTTTATTTTAAGCAAGTGGAAAAGTAATACTTGAAGCAAGTGGTAAGGACTCTGAAGACGACAGGTTATATCGCTAGACTCTTAAATCTCTGGAATTTAGGAGAGGAAATGGCTTTTGTTTAAAGGGACACACAGAAAGTAGAGCTCTCTAGAAAGATCCAGTTGTCATTGAAGCAAGCAGGTAGAGATTACATTGTGAAAATGAGAACAGAGAGATAAGACTAGTGAAAAAAATAAAATGTTCTGAGGGCTGCAGTGCATGTAGTAAGGGTATCTAGAAAGACGGAGTGTTGCATATCTATACTGGACATAAGTACACATAAGATTTGTCTATAGAGAACTGAATTTGCTAGGTGAACAAAGATGATACAGATGTGACACAGGACAGAACTGACTCTCTTAAAGACACAGGTGGAAAAAGTGACCTAGAAAACTCAGTCAATAGAAACCCTTATTCAACATTCAAGATGAATGTTGTTGAGTTGTTGAGTATCTTCTAAATAAATACAGCAATCCCATTTTATACATTTTTATCAGGAAACTTGTTTGGTTTCCTGCATGTTCAATTTTGGTTGATATAGCCATCCACAGTGTCTAAAATGCTCAAGTCTTGCCAATGTGAACCATCAAGTTTCACCCCAGATATTGTGGTGCTCAAATTACTCAAACATTTTCAGGATGATCTCATCTCTGGACCTACTTTGGAAACCTCCTGCTTATTTAATAATTAATACGATTTTAAGGTACATATTTTATGTGAAAACTATTATTCTAGTTGCTGATTTGAATGATAAAACCTCTTCAAGCATGGAACTAACAGTCCAGTGATAAAATGATTAAGACCATAAATAACGAATTAAAAATTAATTGTTTCATTTAATTACAGTCATGGTAGATGTCCCAGAAAGATTTATGAAATACTAAGACATGTTAATGCAGGAGAAGCTGGCTTGATGGGGCGAGGGCAGTAATTTTGGGGATTGAGAAGAGAGAGAAGACAGAGGGAAATTTTGAGAACTGAAAGGAAACTGGTGTACATTGAGGAAGTGGAAGGGAAGAAAAACAATCTAGGCAAAGAATGTTAGAGGCTCTCAGGTAAGAGAGAAGATGTGGTTCATTTGCATAACTGGAAACAAGGAGTGTGCCTGGGAATAGTGAACTAGAAACAGTGTGACATTAAGGTAACCAGTCCTGATGTGAAGCCCTTCCTTTGCTTCTGTGCAATTCACTCACTTTCTCAAGCCAAGCTCATAGCATCTCCTTACCTATCAATAGTCCTTGTCTTTCCCAGACAAATGTGTTCAATCTATTTTTCAATTTCTATCCTGACTGTTCTGTGTTCCTCATTCACATTCTGGGTGTGTTCACATATAGAGCCTCATATATTCACTTCCCTGATTATCTTAGCCATTTGGATAAGACTTTTCTGTTTTCAGAGTGTTGATCATTTCTTACAATGTTAATATATTTGCAATGTTAATATATTAACCCAGTGTTCTTTGAAAACACTGGGTTGCCAACTGCTGCAGGCCAAATTTATGAATTGCCTTGAGTAATATATCTTAAATGTACATCGTATGCATTTGATTATCATCTCAGTATTTGTGAGCACCATCTCTGTGTTAGGCTCTGTGGTAAGTATTTGGGCTACAATGACTGGTTCTACTCTAAGCAGGTTAGTATTCAACCACATGATTTTTAAGTGATCGAGCAGAACAACTGCTAATGTGTTTTTTCTAAGAACAGGAGAATAAATACAGAGATAGATGAGCAATGACACAGAAAAGGAACTGTAGGATAGAAACACTGAAGTAATAACAAGTCCACTACTTTATCACTGAGAGTGGATATGAATGGAGAGGGTCTACCTACTCTCCTCCTTCCAACAAACACCTCTTAGTGTGTAATGTGTAGTATGTGGAATGCCCTAGGGAATGGGCAAGCCCCGCCCTTAAAGAACTTGCATTGCAAAGAAACTCCTAGCCCAAGTTAAGCACTTGGGCTACTTCTCACTGTGTTACTACATCTACATTGAACTTGGCTAGCATCTCAGCAGAGGACTAAGAGGAATGGAAAAATGACCCCCGAGGTTTCAAAGTGCCATACCCTGGCATCCTGCTTCCTGCCCAACTGCTGTGAACACTGAAGTGATTGAACACTGATCTACTAGAAAGCAGAGCACAGAAAGTAGAAAAAAGAGGCATCTCTGAGTTACACCCTCTTTAGCAAAAGATCCCAAATGTTATTCCCAGATGTGACAGTAACTGAAGTTTGGCTTTCAAGTTTGGCCTTTGGGTTTCGTTCTTTGTGTCCTGAGAGTAAGCACACTTCTGTGTTGCAGACAATAGTTTTCTGTCCCCTTGAGTGGACTCTGATGTGCAGACTTTTGTACTCTTTCTATAATAGAAAGGGGTTCTTAACTCAAAAAGGGTAAGGTGGCAAGTTGTTGATCCTGTGTTTGGTACTCACCTTTAGAAATGCCACAGGAAATGTGTGAGTCCTCAAGAAAATCTTCTGAAGTTTTCATTGCATGTGGGATACCTAAGACCTAACATTTCATCAGGTTAAATACAGTGAGTGATTTTTATTTCCCTGGGAAATATTCAACCTGGGTCATTATATTTAGTCCTCGAATGCAAATATATCTCAATACATCTATTCTTTCCCCACAGACTATGCCCACAAAATTATTTTATGAATTGCAGATAAATTGGAATTGATCTTGGGAATAACTGGGCTTGAACATGAATGTGGCATGGGAAAAATGTCATTAAATGGGTGAAATAATCCAATAATAAGTCTACACAGCCTACTTTTGTTTAGGCCAATTTCAGTATCTTTGATTCATTATTACCTAGGTTCACCTTTGCCTCTTACTTTTGTATGTCCTTTGTTCTACTAAGTTTTATCTCATGGCTTGCATCAGACAGGCTGTGACAGACATTCCTTATCCATTTATTCTTCCATTCACTCAATGAACATGTGTCTCTCATGTGCTGGGTCCTTGGTCAGTATAGAAATAAAACACAGGTGCCCATCTTCATGGAGTTCACAGTGCTGCTATTTGTCTGATTTTTCACTTTCATCATATTTAATTTCCCTGTTATTGTATCCAGAATGAGCCTTTTTATATATCTTTCCTGAATTTTCTTCTATTCCTACTACCTATCAGTAGAATCTAAAAAACAGTAACCCAAACATTTGGATATGATACATGCTTTTGTCTTTATTTTCATATTACAAAATCTATTACAGTATTAAGTCCTCTGAATAATGGGCTATCTGTGTAATATGAAAAAATAATATAAAAAATATTTCTAAAAAGATGTGCATTTGCATTTTTAAACTTGCTGTTGAAAAAAATCTTCACTAATATTTTACTTCTTTTTGAATGCTGCAGTGAGTCTATTTGGTAGAATAATTGGAGCATTTCAATGCATCCTTTTCAGTAAAAATTTTTAAAAATATATATTGTTAATCCTTAGAAATTTTATTCCATTTGATTTCAAATTAAGATGATGATATGATCTGTATGAAAACATAATTCTAGTTAAGGTGAAAATAGAAATCTGAGGAAAGTAGAAAAAAACAAAGTTATTAATGTATGCATTTTCTTCCTATTTGATTTTATTTGCTTTTTCTAGATTTTGATTTTTCATTCTTTTGTATTACTTCTCCTAGTAAAATATTTGCATTATATTTTAGCACAACTCATAAAATGTTTCAGGAACAATTTATTTTTTTAAAAACACAGGCATTATGAATTTACAACTTCCGAGTTCTTTGATTTTACAGATGGAGACATGCAACTCTACCACTGAACTACATACCCAGCACCACAAAAATCTTTTAATCAATCTAAGGTTATTTTCTCTTCTGTAATATAATCACCTATTTAACAAGAATTTTCTAGACCTAACATATTTCTATAAAAAAACACTCTAATAATGTCAAAGCAAGATGTACATATTTTTATAGTATTATAATTGATGTACTTCAAATATATTGTATATTTTTGAGTAATCTCCCTATTCAGTATGGCAAACATCCATTTACAGCAAACATTTCTTTCTGAAATTCCAGTCCAAATCCTGGTGGGGCATTGAGGATGTAACTCAGTGGTAAAGTCTTTGCCTATCATGTGTGAGACCCTAGGTTTTATCTTCAGAATCATAAAATAGATGAATCAGTAAATAACTAAATAATGACGAGGAAGAACCCACTCAAAATAATAGTGTATAATCAGAGGGTCTACATAATATGTATAAACCTTTTGGAAGGATTTACTAGTTCTCTGTGTTACGCTACTTTTTATCTAAGTAAAGTGTAAATAATAAAAAGTTTCCAAACTGGGCATAATATGATCTTCAGACCAGCCACAAACTTAAAAATACCAATGTTTATAAATTTTGTAGTGATAAAACATTCAAAATTATTTTAAAAACCATTTAAAATTATGTAAACTTTGCAATGATATTTGGGTAATATTTGTATATTTGCATAGTTCCCTCTGTAAAATGCATATATCAAGTAATATTTTATTTGGGCACAACATATTTTATGCATAGCACCAGTAGGCAGAAACCTTTCTTCTGGAGTCTCACAGAATCTCACCCTTTTCTTCAAAACACCCAGAAAATGTGATTATTTCTTTGGACAAAAATTTAGATAACAAAGTTCTTTATTTTCCTTGCTTGTAAAATTTATGTTTCCTTTGAGATAAACCTGTTTTAATTTTTCAAAATATCTTTGTAAAGAATACATGTATGATTCATATTTTTATCAATAATATTAGCAACAGTATTTGGTATTAGATATTTCCCTGAAGAATATAATTGTACGTACATTGAGTATTAACAGATTTATCAAATTATTGCTCATGATTCCATTAGGACTAGCTACTTATTTTCTCAAACTTCCAATTAATGCCTCTTGATTAAAAATAAATATTGTAAAATAATGTGATCTAATCATTTATAAGAACCTTTATATGTTCTTATATGTTCTGCATAAAATTTATTATTTAACAACAATTTGTTATTGAATTCAATGAAAATTGATACAAAATATTTTTTATCCTTCTAAGCTCTTATATCTTCTAAGATCTTATATTAATGGCTCTTATATCTAATAATAATATCAGATTTAGTTCACTTTCAATGTATTTCTCTTTCTCAACCTTAAGGGCCTATGTAGATCATAAAATAAGTAAAATGAAGCACCAATTCCAAATCAGATACCAACACCAAACCAAAAATAAGTAAATAAATTAAACTAACTTCAGTTTTCTAAGTACAAAGTAAGAAATGTTATGCTACTATGAGATCAATTATGTTTTCTGATCAAGCTAAAAAAGTTGTTTTAAAAATATTGCAATCAAGAGCTCAATCTGAATGTCACACACAGTGGCAAAATTGCTTATTTTCCCAACCTACTTGCAATTTGCAATGCTGTTACACATCAATACACCATAAAATAAAACATTTATTATCAAAATGAACTCATGACATGGGTGACAAAATATGAGGTAACATAAAACAACACAAACCCAGATAATCACTGAATTTTTTATTAATGTTTTATTTGTTTTAATTAGTTATGGCATTATACATGACAGTAGAATGCACTTTGATACATCATATATAATGAAGTATAATTTCTCATTCTTCTGTTTATCCATGATGTAGAATCCCACAGGTCATATACTTACATATGTACATAGAGTAACAATGTCTGATTCATTCTACTATCCTTCCTACCCCTACACCCCTTCCCCTCCTTCACTCCCCTCTACCTAATCTAAAGTAACTCTATTCTTCCCTAACCCCCCAATCCCACCTTATTGTGAATTAGCCTCCACATATCAGAAAAAATATTTGGCTATTGGTATTTTGGGATTGACATATTTTGCTTAACATGATATTCTCTAGCTCCATCCATTTACCAGAAATGCCAAAATTTCATTCTTCTTTAAGGTTGAGTAATATTCGATTGTGTATATATACCACATTGTTTTCATTCATTCATCTGTTTAAGGGCACCTAGGTTGGTTTCATAGTTTGGATATTGTGAGTTGAGCTGCTATAAATATAAACATTGATGTAGACTGTATCACTGTAATGTGCTGATTATAAATCCTTTGGGTATAAATTGAGAAGTGTGATAGCTGGGTCAAATGGTGGTTCCATTCCAAGTTTTCTGAGGAATCTCCATACAGCTTTCCATAATGGTTGCAACAATTTGCATTTACAGCAGTAATGTATGAGTATAACTTTTCCCCACAACGTCACCAACATTTATTGTTGTTTGTATTCTTGATAGTTGCCATTCTGACTGGAATGACATGGAATCTAAGAGTAGTTTTGATTTTCGTTTCTCTAATTGCTGAAGATGGTGAACATTTTTTCATATATTTGTTGATGGATTGTATTTCTTATTCTGTGAAGTGTTTGTTCAGTTAATTAGCCCATTTATTGATTTTTTTTTGGTGTTAAGTTTTTTGAGTTCTTTATATATCCTGGAGATTAATGCTCTATCTGAGGTGCATGTATTAAAGATTTTCTTCCATTCTATATGCTTTCTCTTCACTTTATTGATTTTTTCCTTTGCTGACATGTAACAAAATGAAATCAAACCCCTGTCTCTCACCCTACACAAAGCTCAACTCAAAGTGCATCAAAGATTTAGATACTAGACCAGAGACCCTTATTAGAAGAAAAAATAGGCCCAAATCTTCACTGTATTGGCTTAGGATCTGACTTCCTTAACAAGACTCCTAAAGAACAAAAGTAAAGAAGTAAAATCAAGAATTAATAAATGGGATGAATTCACACTAAAAATCTGATCATTGGATTTTTAAATCGTCTGTTGATATTAGTGAATCTATAGCTATTAGTACCTGTGTGCAGTTAATAGCACTAGATAGAATTCCTAAAATGAAATATTTGAAATAAATGTAGTTGTGCTTCAAAAATATGTCAAAACAAACTTTAATGCATTGAATAAGTATTTTTAAAAATAACATATAATGGAAACCTGCGTGTGTGCAAATATGGCACTGCAATGAGAGAAATGTGTTTTTATATTATCACTGGAAAAACACTGAAATTCATATGAAGCATGACTTTAGTAACAAACGAGCTCTCGTATGTAATAAGTACCTTCTAGAAATGAATAATTAAATAAAAATATATCAGACTGATGAACCTGTAATAGATAACAGAATGGTGGGAAAGGGAAAAGTAGGGTTTGTTTACAATGGAAGACAGTGTTAAGTATGCAAAATCAACAATTTCAATAGTAAACAAAGGTACATAAGGAAACTTTTGGAAGTGACAGATATATCTATTATTTTTGAGATTTTTAGATTATGTATATGCCCATATTTATGAAATGGTATATATTAAATATGTGCATTTTTTTGTGTATCAACTATAACTCAAGAAATTTGTTTTAAACAAAAATTAAAGTTTGAGTGCTCAGAAATTTGAAAAAGACTTGTACTTGACAGGTTTTTGCTTCTCTTAAAGTAAGTTACTTCCATGACCCTGTTGAATACTTGAATTAACTTAATAGAAGTTGCTATAATTTAGATCCCCCAAAGATCTATGTGGAAAATCTTGGTTCTCATTGTGGGGCTCTGGGGAGACCCAAGAACAAAGACTAATGTATACTGAAGAAGTACAAGGATAGCTGGAGATCCAACTCTGAAGAACACACTTTCAAATTAAAAACAAATAAATATACAGACTAGGAGAACAAATATAAATGCTTTATGGAAATATAATCATTAAATTATTGAGATGGAGAATTTTAATTAATTTTTATATATATTTTCACAAGACATTTTAACACATGTATTTCTTAAAAATAGAAATGTTTATAAAAAGTAATTGTACCTTGAAATATAGTTTAAAGAAATCAACTGAAGAACAGTAAGATTAATTGTGAAAGAACTTTTTCTTAAAGTGAATGATCCACATATATGTGTGTATTATGTGTGTGTGTAATTTATCATTGATGATAAATGGAAATATGATGTTAAGATTATATTAAAATAAGTACATCTAAACATTTATAAAATGAAACATTTAAAATTTTCATTCACAGAAGCAAGTTACAGTTTTTCTTTAAAAATTAGAATATTTTATTTGAAAGTTTTATATGAACTTAAGATTTCACATCTTTCTCTAGCATGCATTTTTCTTATGATTGTATGATTTTAAAATAATATAATGACTTATGTTACCATGCATCTTATAAATGCCCAATATTTTTCTATTTCAGCTAAATCTTACATGCAAATTTTATTAGTCATAGGAGTAATGTTATAAAAATATTGGAAAATGCTGAGATAATGTTCTTCAATGGTTTAGAAATATATATATGTGTATATATATATGGAATAACTGGTTGATTAACTCGGATAAAATTGGGTCAAAATTCTTATTTAGAATTTAATAAAATAAGAATATGTGTCATTTTGGAAGATTAAAAAAGGGAACAACAATAACAAAAAAATTGTTGGAATTCCCCCAACGAAAGTAATCTTTATGGAAAACTCATGTAAATAGGTCAGGTAGATTTGATAGATTCTGAATCCAAAGATATTGAAATTCAAATGCATGTGAACTTTATTTAAGTTCAAAACAGCAGCTGAAAAATTACTTCTAAATAGACTTACATCAATGGATTATGAGAATGGAAGAAATTCTTAACAATTTTATCAGGAAGCCAGAAGTAAACTGAAGTGTCTTGAGCAAACCAGAAAGTAAGGTCACCACAGCACAAAGCAAAATAATAATAACTGCTTATTTACATCATGCTTTGTAAGACTGTTGTATAGTACAATGTTAAAGGACATGAGTCATGTACTATTTTGTGCTTCTGGAAGCCCAGGCCACAAAGAGATCAACATGAATGGGAACCCACTGTCGAAAGTGGTGTTCCTGTCCATAGTCTAAATCAGGCAATCTTCTCAGAGCTTCATATTATATTAAATACTGTGTTTCTACTTAAGGACTTATATGGAATAAGGGAATGGACAGAGCTTAAATAGCCTGCTAGAGACACGGAGGTAATCAATAATGGAATTGAGACTTGAAAGCAGGCAAGGTAGTATTCTGTAACTATATTAAATTAATACTTTAGTAATATTTTTTCTGATGGCTGCAGTTTAGTTCAGTGGCAGAGCACCACCCTAGCATGTGCTAGGTACCCTGGGTTTGAGCCCTGGTATGATACAAAATTAAATATTTTTTCTACAGTGTATTTTCTTCAGCAAATTATTCATTAACTCAAAGTAATAAAATTTTGGTGATATACAAATACTCCTCAAACTTACTCCTTTCAAATAATGTCTATTGTATTGATATGAAATATAAAAGCAAAATATACACAAGTGATTTGCAAACATTTTGAAGACTCACAAGGATTTATTTCTTCATCTACCTAAGATGATTTTTCATCTACCTAAGATGTCATGCCTTGCGTGGGTCTGCCGACAAGCTGGGAATGGACAATACAGGGGTCCTGTGGGACGAGGTATGGGTGGATGGACAGACAGAGGTGGAGTCACTCACCTAGACACCAGGGGGTAGGTAAAACTGCTCTGTCAGAGGGAGATGCAGGACCTGTTTATTTCAGGAAGTATGACAGTTTATATAGGGTCCTCGGACCAATCAGGGCCCTGAGGTTATAGCCAATGGGGTATTGGTCTGTGTCAGGCACACAGCCAATCAGCATGGGGTGAGGCTGAAGGCAGCCAATCATCATGGGGTGAGGCTGAGGGCAGCCAATCAGCATGGGATGATGCTGAAAGCAGCCAATCCAGCATGGGGTGAGGAAAAGGAAGGGAAGGCACTGAAGGCAGCCAATCAGGAAAGAGAGGGGAGGTGCTGAAGGTAGCCAATCAGCATAGGGGGAGCTGAAGGCAGCTAATCAGCATAGGGTAAGGAAAGGGGAGGGGAAGTGTTGAAGGCAGCCAATCAGCATAGGAGACGCTGAAGGCATGGAGACAGCTCCTATAGATTTTAGTTTGAAATTAGCATCAAATGAACAAATTTTACCTTATTTTCTTAAAATTATACTTCTTATAATTTGTTCTTCACATTTCCAAGCTCAATGAAGAAGAAAAGAATCATTTCTCTGAAAAGATTTACAACCTCCCATCCTCTGACACAGTCACTTGAACAGACCACACTTTGAACTAGTTTCTCTCCCCACTTGGTCTAAATGTGTTACTATAAAATACTTCATTGAAAGAAGGATTTTAAATCAATCTTAGTTTAAATCTCAGGTCTCAAGTTAAGCAAGAATTTGGGGTACTTTTCCTGACCCCATAATGTTTACAACTCATACACGATATCATTTATTTATTAGATTTATTCTCAACCCAGGATGTAAATATATAAATCATTCCAACAGAAGAGCAGATGGACAACAGATGTTAAAAAAAAAAAAAGAAGAATTGGCAGGTAAAGTCCTTCTATATAAGTTATAGCAAATCTCGAAATAAAAGTGAAGTTAGAGCAAGTAATTGAAAAGGGCAGTCCAGTGATGTAAAAAGTATATAGTGGCTATTGCTCTTAATTTTTAAAAATTAAAATATCAATAATGCAACTTTCATGGCAAAATTGTGAATAATGAGAATCTAATTTAGGATGCACTTTGAACATAGAGAATGCTCTCAAATTGGTATATTCTTATGGAAAATGTTGACTTTCCAAATCAATGTCATCTTACTAGGACTTCAAATATCCAAGGAAACTAAACTTTTATCTACTAGACATATTTCATTAAGAAATTTTGTTTATTTAGAGAAATGTCTGTGATCTTTCACTCTAAATAAATACATTATTGTTGTCTGTATATACATCCTTGTATTTGTAAATCAAATCAGATAATAAACCAATAAGTGTTTCATCCTGTGAAAATGCCTGAATGAATTTTCATTTACTTTTGCTTAGGTTGTAAAACAGTTAGTATATCAGAAAAACACTAGGGGTCCCTCAGGGAAGCATCCACTGGTATTTGAGAGGGATTAGTAGCCATATTGATGAGCATGTGGGCAAATCCATATCCTTGAGCATACACATGTCAATTGAATAGATTATCATTAATCTAAGCAACTCTAAGGGAGAGAAAAATAAAGAAAGGCCCATGAGATTCTTACTATAGTAAACTTTATATAATATTTTATATAATATTAACATCTCATATATCAAAAGAACATGTTCCAAATATGAATGCTAAATGAGTGTGAAATGATTTTCACAAGAATTAGTGCTTACTTTTTCAAGAGTCAAATTTGAAGTCATTATGCTTGTCATTAGCAGCACTGTAGTGGATTCCATGAAGATTGACATAATCGTGGTTAGTCTCCCCAGCAAAACAAAGGAATCAGCATCCTGCCTGTACACTTTGGGGAGAAAACAGTGGTGTTTACCATGTAACATAAAGACAAAACATCTTCTAGAAACCCTTCAGAAAACACGTCTCAATGACCAAGAAAAGAATGCAGAATCTGTCAGACACTGCTGTTGATGAGAATTATATTTCTTCAAAATGCACTAGATTTTTGAATCCTAAAATGCTTATTGTGGAAATTCAGACACTATATGGAAATGAGCAAGAATGATGAAAGTATATTCTATTCAAAAAAAAAAAATCAAGAAACTCAATTAGTCTGTCTTTCCAAGACAAACTAAGTAGTAACAGTACTCAAATTACATTTTATCTGTATTTTAATGAAGTGTTCATTTACTTTGCAAAGATTTCTCTAGATTTTTAAAACTTATCAGAGGTTACCACATCAAGAAATCTAAGCAATATATTTTATAATAGTGCATTTTTCACATGTCTGTACTAAGTAAGCCACATAATCTATTGATAATTTTAAAGAAAAAGATATAGATACATACTTAAGTCTGATAAACATCTTACTGCACACTGACACATAACTAAAGATCTGATATAGAAGCAAAATGTTGAAAAAAAAAGTCAAGGAAAAACAATGTCCTGGTAGTCTTAGTCCCAACAGTATGTATACAAGTGCAGAACTTACAATTCTCTCCAGATAACTGTTATTCAAAATGGAATACATTATCAGTAATACCATTTTTAATCCTTTTTAAACTTACTTTTTGTGAATGAAAATTATATTTTAATTAAACTTGATATTTTGAGAGTATAGGTTAACAATTTCTGATGAATTTTTCCAAGTAACATTTCAAAATTAAGTAGCTTGACATAAACTTTTTTTTAAAATATATTGTGGTTACTGAGCACTTATTATAAAGTCATCAAAGTTTTATAAATATCCCTGTATAGCCAGCTGTTTCTTTTAGACAAATTTGTACATTCAACTTTTGACTATGCTATCATATGTCAGAGTAGTTATATATCTAGCCTCATGTATTTTCAGGCTTGAAGATTAATAGCTTTGGTAGTTCACGCTAACAAATAGGACCATATTTCCAGATCAATTGTTTTACCCAAATTCTTCACAGCCTGTGTTATGATGAGGAATCAAAAACACATTCAAAGCTTACTATAATATTTTCAACAGAAGAAGTAAAAAGGAGATATGTTTTCTAGCAGTGTTTTGTTAATGAGAAATATAAGCATATCCATTGCAATAATGGTGCAGATGGGTTAAGGTTAAATTTGTGCTCACGATAAAGATTCATTAAATATTTTCTTAATATAGAGGAAGAAAGTTTTCTTAACCTACATGGTGTAGGCACAGCATGGTGGGAGACAATAAATAAAGATGCATTTAGAAAACTAAGGTATTTGAGGGTGCTTTTATCTATCCAAATATTAATTAGTAGATACGATTAAGTTCTTATGTTTTGGATAAAAATAAACATAAGTAGAAAATTTTTCATGCTTCCAAAAGTATCACCATTTATGTCTCCAGTTTGAAAGCCACTATATTACATAAATGAAACATTTTTCAGGCAATAGCAGATTCTTATATCTAGCTATCAACTAGATATATTTTATTCCAACTTGACTGTGTGAACTAGATTGGCAAGATACTATTAATGAGTATCTTTTCATGTGTAATAAAAGTCAAAAAATTCTAAGTGTCAGGATTATCTTGGAACTTAGTTTGCCTTCTACAGCCACACTTGTGTTCCTTATTCAGATTAGCTACACTTAAATTTGCATGTCAGTTAATAGGTAGTGAAAACTTTAATATACTGAGCTGGGCTTAGGTTCTAGCACTGGATTTGCAATTCACTT
The DNA here is from genome assembly GCA_004024805.1 of Geosciurus inauris. NCBI lineage: Eukaryota > Metazoa > Chordata > Mammalia > Rodentia > Sciuridae > Geosciurus > Geosciurus inauris. Next base: position 63,530 of record PVHX01009021.1, on the reverse strand, counting down.
ACAATTTGCAATTCTCTCATTCATTCAACAAAAACTCCAGCTTATGCACTGAGATACATCACTAAACATAACACAAATGTTCTGGTATCACAGGCATTGAGGAATTCACAACTCTTAGTTTTATTTTCTTAAATTTTTCCATTAAATTCTGTAGGGTTTCAGTGGCTTGTTCTTTGGCATTTAAATATCTGACATCTCATGAATATAAAATGTTCAATGACCAATATAACACAACAGAGAAGTTAGATGATTAGGACTACCACATCTATTCATCTAGTCTGCAATCACAAAATACCTTAGACTGAGAAATTAATAAGCAAAAAGAATACACTGCTCACAGTTCTGGATACTGAAGTCTAAGATCAAGATGCCAGCAGATTAGACATGTGGTAAGGTCTTATTCCTCATAGCATCTTCTATGCACATTTTTATTGGGTAGAATGTATGAGCGATTTCTTTTGAGTCTCTTTTATAAGGACACTGTTTTAGTCAGGTTTTTTTTACTGCTGTGACTAAAAAGATCTGACCAAAACAATTGTAGAGGAAGAAAAGTTTATTTGGAGGCTTACCATTTCAGAGGTCTCAGCCATGGATAGCTGGCTCCATTTCTGGGGGCTCACAGTGAGGTAGGACATCGTGGCATGTCAGAAGATCAAGGTGGAGGGAACCAGCTCAAAAGCTGATCAGGGAGCAGAGAGATAGACTCCTCTCGCCAGATACAAATATAAGCCCCAAAGCCACTCCCCCAATTCCCAACTCCTCCAGCCGCACCCCACCTGTATTCAGCTACCACTCACTTAATCCTATCAAGAGATTAATTCACTGATTGGGTGAAGACTCTCATAATTCCATCATTTCTCCTCTTACATGTGAGCTTTTGTGGGACACCTCACAGGCACAGATGCAGGAGGACTTCACCCTTATGACCTCTCACTTCCCAGTGGCCCCCTTTCTTCATACGAGCACATCATGCATTAAATAATTTATTCACTTATTGAGTTTGTCTTCAGTGTCTAGATTTGGGGCTAGGAATTTGCATATGCTGGGCAAGTGCTCTACCACCCAGCTATATTTCCAGCATAATGGATTAGATTTCTGAATTTTGGAGAGACACAAACTGTTAGCTATCACTTTCAGCACAAATTTAAATACTTTCAGCACAAATACTAAATACTTTCTCACAAGTAGAAATGAACTCAATGTTTATCAGTAAGTCTAAGGAAGTTTATCAGTAATGCTAAGGAAGTAGCATCAGGCATATATAAATATAGGAAAAAATTATGAAAATGAATTATAAGGGATTATACATCTCCCCTCTAGAAACATTTATAAAAATTAAATTGACTGAAAGCCAAAAATCTGTAAAGCTTCTTAACTTAGTATAGAATCACTAAAACTATACTTCATCTTAATATACTATCAACAAATCTATAAAGTTAAAGTAAAAAAAATTTAGATGCATATTTTTAAAAATTCATTTCAATGTGATGAAATTTGTAGCACACTTCCCTTGAGGATTTCTTTCTAGATTGAGTAAACTGTTTTGTAAAAATCTAAATTGTTTTACAAAATTAAATTTTTCACATTTAGATCTCAGGGAATCAATAACAGCCTTATTTTCAAACTAAACACTTTTGTTCATTTGAAAAATGATTTTTATGCAGAATTCTGAATTAAAAGAAAAAATAAGCATGAATTTACAGATGACTGTCCTTATATAATTAAACATATTAAAAGTGTTGATAGGCTATTAAAAATTATCCAATATCCATTTATTTATTTGTAGCAGGTTCTACAGGCCATATAACTGTCCATTAGTGAGCACCATTCCCAAGTGATGTTCCAAGGAAATCAGAATAATCTCCCGGAGTACAATTTTATGCAAGCAGTAGGCTCAATTTTCTCTCAAGATAGAAAATCTCAGATAGATACAGATGTAGATCTTGTGTGGGTATAGTAGGTAGTCTCTTTTCTACACATACATAGCTATTTTTCTCTTTTATTGCTCTCCTTTCTATATATAAGTGTAATTTTCTTTATAAATATATGCATAGGAAGCTCCCTTCTTCAGCCTACTCTCTGTGATTTCCAAAGAAAAGTCACTGAAATGGAATTTCAAGATGGCAAGCACCATAACTATAATACATTAACTTGGAAGCAAAATATTGAAATAGTTCAATATTGAGCAGAATCAATATTATGTATACCTTACCTCTCTTTTACTAATTTCTTCATTTCCATTTTTTGTCATGTTTATAAGTCTTGCCCATTCTACAGAATCCAAGATTTTTTAAATGTAAAAATTATGCTTTGCTTATCTTTATACTAACTACAGCAATGACTCTCAAAAATCGTGGAAAAATAGTCAACTTACACCTTGCCAGAATCCTCACAAATATTCTTTGGCGACAACCCAGATATGGTCATTATATGATTATTGATGTGGCTCCAGAATCGATATGAAATGACAATGCAGAAAAATACTACTAGATTATTTTTGTTACCTAAAAGAAGATGTAGATTATTAAAAATTAAATAGATTATCAAGTTATATACATACATATTTTAAATAAATATTTCTATGCAGTTTTGATATGTTCTAATTAAAATAATTAGGATTTATAAATTTAGGCTTAAAAGTAAAGTGCCAGCCAGGCGCGGTGGCTCAAGCCTGTAATCTCAGCACTTAGGGAGGCTGAGACAGGAGAATCGCGAGTTCAAAGTCAGCCTCAGCAATGGCGAGGCACTAAGCAACTCAGTGAGACCCTGTCTCTACATAAAACACAAAATAGGGCTGGGGTTGTGGCTCAGTGGTCAAGTACTCCTGAGTTCAATCCCCAGTACCCAAAAAAAAAAAAAAAAAGTGCCAAATATCTGTATTTAAAACAAGGTATTTTCAAAAGTAAATTAAATATCTCCCATTACATATCCTCTCCAAGATAAAATAAATAAATAAAAATCATGGTTACGTATATCTAAAAAATATTGTGAACATTAGATTTATCTTTCAATATAGAAAACCTCATTTTTAATTTAAAGTTATTTTTTATTTAAATCTTAGTTTGAAATTCTCAATATTTACTAGTTATCAGATTTGTCACACTCAACACTATCATTCTATCTTAGATGGTTCCATGTAGAGGAAAAAAAGAGACACATTCTATTCAGATAAATCAGACTAAAAAACCACGAACTTCCTTTTGGGAAAAAAAAAAACAGATAAGATGTAAAGTGTCATATACATTAAAGAATTGTGTGAAATGCAAATGAAATATAGAATTAGGGTTAATGCTTTCAAAATCTCTTTTAATAATACATTGAATTTTTTGGAAGATAATTTGAAAAGCAAACTGCCTTTCGAAGTTTAAATTTGGAATAAAAATTTTAGATTATTAAAAGAGATCTGAAATATAAGTAAGGGAAAATGAGTATGCAATAGTGCTAAATGGAAGCAATACAAGAGAAATCATTTCAAAGGGTTTATTCAGCTATAACATTGAACATTGATAAAATAGAATATGAATAGAAACAGAAATTTATAAAAGAACACATAAAATTGAAAAAGAAAGAGCAAAGAATAAAAGAAAAAAAAGCATGAGTAGAATATACAATTTAAGAAGATAGGATTCATGTCAGATACATGTGTTCATAATAAATGTGTTTTTTAAAATGCCAAAGATACATAACCAAGAGCCCTGAAAGTCTTCATTATAACTCCCTCTCTTTCATCACCCATCTATTGTATCATTAATCCTAAAATGTTTTCTATATCTAAATATTTCACTAACTTGTGTATTTTTCTCCATTCCCATCCCAAGATCTTTTACCTGTAAAACTACAATAGCCTTGTGTTTTGCAAAATGATGGTTGGGTATTTATAGACTCAGCTTCCCATGTGTCAACAACCCCTCTATTCTGTTCACTATCACAAAGCCTTAATATTGAAAGCCAAAAGCTTAATATTAAAACTAACCCAGAACTATGGAATTCTAAAATATTACTTCATCTTACTTATAATTTAAATTTTTGCTAGATTAAGTAAGATAAAATATTAACATATCTAGAGAACAATATGATATTCAAAATCCTGTCAATTGTTTCTGTTTGTTTGAATAATCAGATTGCACAGAAAGGATTTTCCTGATTACTCCAATTGAGACCTACATGAAATATAATGAAACATTAAGTGAAACAGTACAGAGCCATAGTTTTCTAACTCAGAATAAATATTTCTCTCATAATAGGTCATCACAAATACCAGACCTTTAAGTGGAACTACCCTTTGATATAGCCTCACTTTGCTTCTTCAGATTATGATGTCCAAGACTTATAATGGAGGATTATAATGTACATTTCTTATTAATATGTTTTTATTCATCTATCAATAAATGTATTTTGCATCATATTTCAAAATAGTTTGGTAAGACAATTTCTACTGTACTGATTTCAATTCATTTCAATCTCATATTTTAAAAGAGCTTTTTAAAATACATTAAACCAAGTAAGCTACCTACTTATCGTGATTGAAAATCTAAAACAAAATAGTCCAAAAAACTGCTCAACAGTTTAGGGTATACTCAGATTGATTATATTTAAATAAATCAAGATTCCCACGTTTATCATTGACCTTTTTCTGAGGGTTTATATAAGGAAGTGATGGATAATACAGTTTTGAAAAAAGACTGATATTGCCTGGATAGTACACTCCATACTCATCACATTTGCTTTGGACATTTAGATAGATTCACTGATCATACAAAATGTCAAAAAAATTGTTTAAAAGAGAGAAATAAGGCATTTTTCCCCTAATTTGGTATTGTTCCCATGACAAATTTTCCTACTAAGCCACCATATAACATTTTCGTTGCAAACAAATGACCTATATTTTGAGGCTATTCATGAATATCTATGTAATAAAAATAACACACAACAAAGTTTAGCTGAGAATGAAAACACATATGAATGCATAAACATTCATCCCATATAAATGATCAAACTTGTCTCTCATCTATGAAAATCTTCCCAGGGAAAGCTTTGGAAGAACAGTGTTGTACATGTCCTGTCCTCTACTACTATTGCCATGAAAGCTTATTCATTAGCTCCCTGAGTTCTAGAGAAATAAACAAACCCATGTGCAAATTGCTCTTACAATGTGGACTATGTTTAAACAGTTGCTTTGTATTTGTGAAGCAACCCTTCCCCACTTCTTGTGCTGAGGAACAGGAATTTCACATTGGCAGAAAATTATGCCCTTGTGTCTCCTCAGAGAAATCATCTCTTATTTAAAGGTCTGCAAGTACAAAATTGACTTCCAATCAGGCATAAAAATTTGCTCTCCATGAACCAAAATTCAGCTTTCTTCTTGGCTGTAACTGGAATATAATTAATACTTACCTGGCAGACATGGACATAAAATTGCATCATAGAGTATTACAATAGCCCTGTAATATTTCTCAAATTCATTTTGTAGTTGTTTCCCCAGAAATGAGTATCTCATAAGAATGTCTTGTTTCACAGATAATAAGCATATCCACAATATTATTTAAATACATAATACTTCAAGAACTGTGAAGTTGTGGTTTAAGTAAATGGGTCAGAAAGAAGAATCTAGAAATAAAAGAAATAAGTGTGCTACTCTCTTAACTTACATTTCAAGCATTGATAAAACATTGGACTACCACTTAAAATTTGCCAAGGGAATTTTTATGATATCACCTGAGAAAATCAGTCTGAGAATAAGGCATTAATATTCGGTTTTTCTATTTCATGATAATCCATCATAAATACCTTAAGTATTCATTATATATCTACAAGCTTTTGAGACCCCAAAACAGAAGAAATAGAAGTAGTTTTTGCCTTAGAGTCTCCAAAAACAAGACCCTCAGATGTTAAGAGGCCCAGCCAGCAATGTTCCTCTTCCAGCTGAAGTTGCCTAGCAACCAGCCCCCACATACCATAGTGGAGCCCTCTGAACACATCAGTGCCAAGAGCAACTAGCCTGCAGATCAATTATGAGGAAAGAAAATGAAAATGTTGGTAAAGTACCCCATGGAGTAAAATAATATTTAGCTATTGCAGGTCAGAGCTGCCATAAAATAACTCTCCTTATATTTTTTCTTGTAGAAACACATATGTAAAGACTTTGACAGGTAAGACTTTATCATTTCAAAAATCACAAGCCTTGGGCCAAAAGAAAAAAAAAATGGTTATCTGCTGTCCTTTAAATATTGCTTCTAAGTTACTTATGAGGTGACTAAGAAAAATTTTGTGTTTTTTACTTGTTTGACTCCTTCCAAACGCAGTTTTTCGATATATGAGAGCCTTGAGTGAAAGATTTATGCGATCTTTAAGGTATGTTTTAACTGATACATACATATCTATGTGCCTATTTAGATGATGGATTAAGTAGCCACTCTATCCTTTGCTTCTTAAATTTCTTAATCTGTCATTGGAGGTACTAATCAAAAGACTATGCAGACTAAGGAGAAGTAATAAAGTGAATGCCAACCTAGCCAGAGTCTGAATGTTCACTCCATCTATTAACTAAGAAGTTTCAAAGACATGTTCTTGAGGTTCTTTCTAGGCATCTTTCACTCTTTCAACCTACTATAATTTGTCTCATACTGCACATCACTAGGCTAAGAAACAAATCAAAATAAAAAACTAAAGGGCCACTGACACAAACTCCAGAATGGAGAAGGCTGAGAATCTGGAGTTTTATATTTGAAGGATAGAAGGGTGTGGCAGCTCCAGGAATACTTTCCTCTATGCCTTTTTGCTTTAGCTGGGCCCATGATTGCACAGCTGTTTAGAAGGTGTCCAGTCAAATGGGTCTATGTAGGTCTTTGCACAATTTACTAGTTCAAATTACAATATCTTCTGGAAGCAACCTCATATATATACAGTTTTTTACAAGCCATTTAGGTAACTCTTAATCCACTTCCTTGTAGAATGACACCTAAAATTATCCATGGTATCAATGACAATGTATCATTGTATGAATATGAAACAAAGTGCTCACATTTTCCATTATTGGAAAGTTTTTAAATATACAATTTTAGGATTTATTATGAAAATGAAATTGTAGATTAGAAAATGATTTTGTTTGATGTGGTGGCACATGCCTGTAGTCTCAGTACACAGGAGGCTGAAGCAGGAAGATTGCAAGTTCAAGGCCAACCTCAGCAAATTAGTAACACCCTGTCTCAAAATAAAAGTAATAAAAAGAGCTGGGGATGCAGCTCAAAGGTAAAGAGTCCCTGTGTTCAATTCCCAGCATTCACACACCACACACACACACACACACACACACACAGAATTAAAAATGCTTTTCATAGTGAAGTAAAAAATAACCAAAATTCATCTATGGATCTCATCAGGATCCATTGGTTTGTTGTGGTGATTCCTAAAGTGCAATTCATGTGTCAATGTGGGATAAAATATTCTTTCACCAATATTTAGCAAAATACAATTTAACAACATAATGCTGTTTACATGTAGTTGTTTTACAGAAGAAAAAATTTTCCTGTTTAACTGATTATATTAATTAATAAATCAGTGGAAGTTTATGACTATAAAAAATGGAATCTTGAGATTAAAGATCTAACACTTGTTGCACTCATTTAGATGTAATACACATTTTATATATTATAACTCATGAAATCTTCACAAGTACTTTAAAGGTAAGTGCTAGTATCATCTCTTTTCACATTTGACAAAATGAAAGCACAGAATTTTTGTATTTTGCACAGGATCAAACAGCAAGTAAGTGACAGATCCAGGTTACAAATTCAGGTAATCTAATTTTAAAGGTATTCTTAAATAACATATCACCTAACAGTGTAGTCATTAAAATACAGCCACCCAGAAGGATTATATTCCCAAGTATCCTCATATCTTCCTACTTACAGAGTTGACTGAGCTCTGCTTATATAGTTTATGTGTAAGTCTTCATTTTACCTTTTATTTTTTTCCTATTTGCTGCCTATAATATGGAAGCCATCATTTTGAACTATGAGAATTGGAGCCACACATCAAGAATGAAAGATCAGAGCACATATAATCTCTGGGCTGCAAACCTCTACATATTTATAAAAGAGATAAATAAAGTTCTGTTTTCCTAAGCCCTGTGAATTTGACTATTTCCTGCGGTCTAATCTCCACACAGAAGGTGGTACTCAGAGAGTTGAAATGGCTAGTGACATGTTCTATACCGCAAGAATGGAAAGATAGAGAAAGAAGGAAAGCATGTTTCTACCAGGGTTGGGACAATGTTTTATAGGTTAACATTTCCTTTTCCCTCTTTATTTCAGTTAATGTGTCACTTTATTGATTTACTATATAAGAAAAATATATTTAGACAAACATATATTTAATATAAATTATATTTTACATCTATATCTTAATTTGAACAAATTTCAGTTCTCCACTTTAAAACAGAAATGTTTATTTGGTCACTGAAAATTTTCAACATTGTTTCCTATAAGCAAAATATTTCATATTTGCAGTTAATTTAACAGTGAATTAATTCTTAAATATCCTTTATTCATTGTTTAAGCTTTAAAATAATTTAATTCTAAAGAATGGAATTTTTAAAGTGATGATCTTAACTTTAAAATAAAAACAAAAATTCAAAAATTTTAGCCCATCATATGAAATATACTATTTTCATTTTTTGCTGTCAAAATGGGCAATTTACTGACTCGTACATATTGTTTTTTCTCCTTCTCTTTTTCTTTCTTCTTCTAATTCCTGGTACCAGGGATTGAACCCAGGGGCTCTTAACTCTAAGCCACATCCCTAGACCTTTTTAATTTTGTATTTAGAGACAAGGTCTCACTAAATTTCTTAGTGCTTTACTAAGTTGTGAGGCTGGCCTGGAACTTAGAATCCTCTTGCTACCTCAGCCCTTGATTTGCTAATATTATAGATGCATACCACTGCACCTGGCTATATTCATATTCTTTTTGTATTTTCTTTATAGACAGGGTCTCTTTAGTATTTCTCACATAAAAACAAAAATTCAAAAGTTTTTAGCCCATCATATGAAGTATATTATTTTCATTTTTTGCTGTCAAAACAGCTGTAAACTATTGCAATTTACTGACTCGTACATACTCTTTTTTCTCCTTCTCTCTCTCTTTCTTCCTCTTTTTCTCAGTACCAGGGATTAAAACCAGGGGCTTGTACATACCTCGCCTTTGCTGAGTCTGGCTTCGATACTCCTGCCTCAGCTTCCCCAGCCACTGGAATTACAGGCATGTGCTACCGCACCTGATTACATTCATATTCTTAAAGGTACCCTGTAATAGTTATTTTAGAGAAGAACTGACACTAATTCATTGGTCTATTTAAATCTAGTCCACAGATTCTTTGTACCTGAACTACCTTTTGACATAGATCACAAAAGGTGGGAGGAGGGAAGAATAGAAGCCCACTGGATTACACAAAGGGGAATGAAGGGAAAGGAGGTGGGGATGGAAATAGGAAAGACAGAAGAATAAATTGGACAGAACTTTCCTATGCTCATATATGAATACATGACTAGTGAAATTCCACATCATGCACAACCACAAGAATAGGATCATAATTATGTATAATGTGTCAAAATACACTCTACTGTCACACATATATATAAAGAACAAATAAAAATAAAGTTTATGTTATGATGTAACTTTTAAAAATTAAGAAAAACCAGTCTTCCTAGAGACTTTCTGATGCTTTTGACACCTTTATAGTAAATGAATTCAGATCACTGACTTGCAGTCAAATTAATCTGGGTTTAAGTCCAAGCTTACCTACTCTGCAGCCTTGGGGGAAGTATTAATGTTCCATAAGCCTTTCTTCATCTGTAAAACAGTGATAACAACACAATTCATTGTATGGAATTCCACTGTGTGGATTAAATGAGAAAAAATCCACCTAAAGTTCTTAGTGCACTGCCTGGCTCTTAGTAAGCTCCTGGAATGTGCTATTGCAAACGAATTTAAATCAAAAAGAGGAAATACAGAAGCCCAGGAAATAGGGAACCCAAAATTAAGTGTAATACAGGAAATATCCCATGATGATATAGTAAGAAAAATCCCGAGACCTTAATTTGCAGCCAGTGTCATTACCACCCATGCAGGTGGGGGAAGGTCTGAAAACTGGGAGAAATGTCATGAAAGAGAATAACTGATGATTGTAAAAGTGTTTGTATTGTTTAACAGTTCTGAAGGAGAGTTCAGGGAGACCATAAAGTCCATATACATATGCTCTAAGGCTTGAGAGGTAACACTAATAGTCTTTTTCTCTTTTTAGGTAGTCTTTTTTAAGCAAAGTATTTTGAACATTTGAGCTTTAGTGATGGAGTCTGACAACTGAGACAGCTTCAATATGATTAATGGAAAGATAGTGTAGATAGCACGAAAACCCATGAACTACGAATTCACTTTTCAGGGAGGATGGGGCAAGATGGAGTGAGATTTTATTATACTACAGAATGGTGTACACTTTAAAACTTATATAATATTCATTTTCATTAAATTCCATTTAATATTTTGGGACCATGGTTGACCTCAGGCAGTTGAAACCACAGAAAGCAAAATGACAGATGTGTGGGGACTAATGGATTCCAATCTCTACCTGGGTAGTCACATGTTCTTAGCTCCTGTGTCTTTTCTTATAAGAACACTAGTCCCATTGAACTCGTCCAGTGTGGCTTGACCTTAACTTGATTATAAGTTTAAGACTTTGGGTGCAAAAAAATGTTTTTGGAGCAGGAAGTTCTTCTACAACCCACTGTAACTCACCTTTTCTTTTTCTCTCAATTCACATTCATCATTTGTGCAAAATGAACTCTCACTTTCCTAATATAACCAAATGTTTTGGCCAATTCCAGTATTAATTCTTATTCCAAACTATATTATAAATATTACTGACACAAAAGGTTTCAAATATTATTATGTAAATAATCTAAATCAAGTATGCTTATCAAATTTCATATATATTCAGTAAGAAACTTTTTTTTGCTAGTAGTCGTTGCCATTGTAATTATATGCCTTAAATAAACCAATAAAAGGCATGAAAAATTAGATTTTTGGCAATTTATGTTTATAAACATTTAATCACAAAAGAGTATATATAGTACATGATTCCTTTCATATAAGAATCAGAACTAGAAACACTAATCTGTGATGATAGTATTCAAAGACTAGATATGATATTTTGGGGGGAGTTATTAAATGGCAGGGATAAGACATAAGGGAAATTTTAAAAGTGAAAGACATACTTTACATCTTGACTCCATTTGTGCAAACATTAAATATTTGTAAATATATAGCAAGCAATGTATTTAAGCTATGTTCAGTTTGTTGAACTTAACTATATTGTAAAATGAGTCACAATAAAAGTAAGTTTCCAGAAGAGTGGTATTTTCTCCTGTAAAATCTTTCCTAAATGTTTTTGTCATATTCAAGAAATATATGACTTGTGAAGCAAGCAAATATAGAAAAGGCAAGTGTAAAATTTTGGAAGAAAGATTTAATAATCTAGGAATATTACCCTTTCATATTGTCTCATACTTTATTTCCCATGGACAATTCCATTATGTGTATGGTTTATTTAAAGAAAACATCATAACAACATTCAACAAAACCTAGTTCAAATGCTTCATTTTTTGGCACTTGAAAATATATTTATACATTTAAATTTAATATATTTTATTTAAGATGTATAGTTTTTAAATTTATTTCCTACTTCCTTATTTTTATTAACACAGAAACTTAATTCAGTGGTAGCATTAAAATCAGACGATTTTAGTATATATACAAGCAATATCCTATTATATAGGCAAAAAATTGTAGTGTAAAAATGTCTAAGAGCATTGTCATTAAGTAATAGGGCAAAATGCAACGTTAGAGGTAACCTTCTAGTTTTTATGCTTTATTCCTTTTCAAAAGTAATCTGTTAGTCAAATGGTTCACATAAAAGCTGATTTTACCTGATCTGGGAGTGATAGGATTAAGATATAGGATAGAATATATTTATCAAATTTTGCTTAAGTAATCAAAAGAATGAAAATAAATACTTCATCAGATATGTTTAACGTGGTAAAACTAAATTTATAAAAAATATTGTTTTTAAAATAAATTATTCAGTGATTTTAGTTTAAATAATGTATTTTATATTTTTAAAAATGATGTAACTTTGAAACTGTAACACAAATGAATAAAAATGTTTGTTTCCCAAGATAATGGAATAAATGCTTGCTTTTCTGTTTTCCGTTTTGTTTTGTTTTGTTTTCTCCTCATGGTACTGGGGAACAAATCCAGGGCTTTGTGCACACTAGGCAAGTGCTCTATCACAGAGCTTCATCATTAGCCCAGCTGGAATAAATTCTAATTTAGAAAATGCCTAGATACCAGAGTAGGCATTTTTCAGTTTCTCATGAGTACAGAGTATGAGACAATTTCCAGCAAACAGTGTATCATGCCATCCTGATCACAGAATACATAATCAAATTTTATGTAATTAAAAAAATTAAAGCACATTTATGTTTAAAATATCTTTTTCTTTACAAAGTATTATCTGCAACAGTATGTATAAAAATGAGAAAATATTGTAAGAATTTTCCTTTGCTTTTTCACAGCATATTTGTTAGAAATCAGGAACAGTTTCTCTGAATATTTGCTGTAAGTTCTCTGAAATTATCCATTATGTCTTAGAAGATTTGTTACATAAAAAAGGTAGAAATGTAAATCTGCACATGGACTCACCGGTCATTGAAGGGCTTGTCAAGAGAATGTGTTCCCATTTAGAAAGTTGCATAATAATGAGTATCACCTTGATCATTGTGAATGCAATGATCTAAGTGATAGAATAAACAAAGATTCGGGATAATAGGTTCCAGAGGGTAATGTGGAAGGGTAGTCTAAAGTTGTTCAGCTAAAAAAAAGACAAAAATGAACTTATATTTTCATCTTTCCTTAGACCTTACTTATCTCAAGGAATATTTTTTTAGTCCTGATTTACTCTATTTTGCTTCTGCAAGATTTCTGTAACAGCATGTCTTCTTGCTAGATAACAGTTTCAGTCCATTTTTATCTGTAGTATGGCTCAAAATTCAATAGACATGGACAAATTATGCTTTTGCCAATTTTCCTTATAATTCAGGAAGATGCTTAGGACCAATGTATTAAAGTATTAATACTTGATACTTCCCTTAATATAACAGCTCTGATCCACAAGTATTGATAACTATAATACAAATGGGAAAAATCTGTAGTATTTTTCTCCGACTTTAATGTGCATCAGAACAACTGAATACATTGTTAGTTTTAGGGTCTCCAAAAAATTGTCAATATTCTATTTTCTTTACCCATTCCCGGCGTCAGCTGTGTTTTAAGAAGGGTCCTCTTACGTACTGATGACGTGATAAGAAAGACGTGAAGTTTTGGAGTAAATACTTGGTGAAATGGAGGAGAAGGGAATAAAAATGATGGTAAATCATTCATGTAAAGGTGTAAGTGTGGGACTTGGGGTGTAACTCAGCAGTACAGTGCTTGCCTACCATGCATAAAGGCTCTGAGTTTGATCCCCAGAACTTGGGAATCGGGGTAAGTATGACCCCAGTGAGGGAGAAGAAAAGGGCAGGTATATTTAAAATAACGGGTCTGAGACAGTAGAACAGTTTAAAGAATATTTTGGCAAGTCTAGTACAATGGGTCAAAGTGGCCTGTGAAAAGAGTCCTGCATCTTTCAGAATTCCACATTTAATATGCTTGGGCTAATTAGTCACTGACTAGGGGCAGTCCAGATTCAAAAGGGCAGCAATTGGAGTGAACAGTTAATATTGCTCTGAGACCTAAGCAGCACATTGCCATGGTCAACCCAGCTTGTGAAAACACAATTTTCTGGGCCTTACTCTGAAGAGTTTCTGATTCTTTAAGTGTAGAAGTAGATCTTAGTATCTACATGTCTAACAAGCTGCATACGCTACTGTATTAAGCAGCTTTCCATCAATATAAAAAAAAAAATCCTGAAATAATTAAATTTAAAAGAGAAAAGGCTTATTTTGGCTCCCAGTTTCAGAGATTCCAGTCCATCATTGATTTTGGTCCTGCTTAATTGGGCCTGTGGTGAAGTAGCACATAATCACATTTAGGCACAGTGGAACAAAACTGCTTACCTTATGAGCCAGCGTGCACAAAAGAAGGAGGAAGAGGACAAAGTTTCACGATTCCCTTCAAAGGCAAACTCCAATGATTTCTTATTATTCCTACCTCCCAATAGTACCACTCTGGAGACCAGGATTTTGATACATTGGCATTTTGTGGCATTCAAAACCCAAACTGCAGTTGCTACTGATCCATGGACCACATTATAAAATAGTATTAGTATAAATAAACAGGATTTATTTGTCCACTTTCCCCTTTGGATAGCTAGGGGTGGGGACTTAAATACGTAGGCTAAAATTAACTCTTTGGATATAAAAGTTTCTGTAGAACTTTGCCTTGGTAAAATACTGAATAGTTCCATGAGGGTGAGAGCTAGTTTAGACAAATGCATAAATGCTATTAGATAAAACTGTTTTTAAAGCACTTTTCTAGCTTGAGGAAAAAACGTGACACTTGTGCTTTGTGCTCAGCAAAGAAAACCCAACTTTTCTTTGGTACATTTTAATAGCCTGCATATTGAAACAACACATTGAAAATTCATAGTGTATACAGAATTAAAAGTGTGGGGTGAGTGTATATTTGAGGAAAGGAAATTCATTTAATTCAGAAAATCTACTAATGATAAAAACAACAATCCACACCAAGTAGAAAAAAAAAAAACTGACTCAAAAATTCTCTGCAATGAGTAACACTCAAATTCTTCCAGTGAATTTTCTTATGTAAAACTGTGGCAAGAATTATAGGAAATAATTTGAGCAAACAGATATTATACCTAGACTTTATATAGGAAATATGGTTCTCTTCAACATGGGCAAAGGAAAAATGAGACTTAGCACCTGAGCCACGGATGAGAAGCAGCACATGGAACTGAAAAATAAGGTACTCAGTGATCATCAACAGAAGATAAGGACTCTTTTAGTGTTGAAACTAAAAGAGTTTGAGTGCAGTCTATCCCCAGAAACAATGAGTGCAGTCTATCCCCAGAAACAACGAGGCTCCAAGTACAAGGTCAAGTGAAGTGATTAAAACTAATTTCTTTGATTTAAGAACTAGAATCGGGATGGAAAAGGCAATGTGCTAGCAACCTTCATTCAGTCTCATCAATGAGCAAAGCAGAAAGTACACAATTAGCCTAGATAATAGCAAGAAGGAAAATCCTCTATTGTCATTGAATAAGCTCTCAAAAAAAGTCTTCACTGAAAGTATATAGAGAAGGCGAGAGCATCCCATAACTAATAATAAGATTCTTAAAACTAGAAGGGGATATCATAGCAAGAAATAACCAAGGAAAGTACAAATTATATTCAAAGAAGAGATGAAGTACCAACCAGAAATTTTTCCTTTAGTCACTGTCATGACTTATATATGAGGGGTCCCCCAAAAGCTCATGTGTGAGACAATGCAAGAAAGTTTAGAGGAATGGAGCTGGCTGTGTGTGGACTGAGACGTCTAAAACCATGAGTGCTAAATAAACTTTTCCTCCTCTACGTTGTTATTATCAGGTCTGGTCATAGTAACAAAAAAGCTGCAAAAATATTTACATAATTTAAGATAATAATCATACTAGGACTAAGGTATTACTTGGTTATGACAGCCTTAACCCAATCAGTGAATTAATCCCCTGATAGGGATTAACTAATAACTAAAGGCAGGTAGGGCGAGACTAGAGGTCAGTCCATGGTGACATGACTTTGGGGTATTTATTTTGTCCCTGGTAAGTAGAGTCTTCCTCTCCTCTCCTCTCTCCCCTCTCCCTTCTCCTTCCTGGTGCCATGTTCCCAGCTGCTTTCCTCTGCTACACATTTCTGCCATGCTCTCCTGCCTCATCTTAGGCCTGAGGAAAGGAGCTGGCTGTGTGTGGACTAAGACGTCTGAAACTGTGAGCGCTAATTAAACTTTTCCTCCTCTGTGTTGTTATTGTCAGTCTGGTCATAGCAACAAAAAAGCTGCAAAAATACTCACATAATTTAAGATAATAATCATACTAGGACTAGGGTATTACTGTAAAAAATACCTAAGAAATATTTAATTGGATTTGGAATTCAGTAAAAATAAAAGAAAATTTTAATAAAGAAGATGCATGCTAGAAAAGTCATATGATCTTGAAGGAATTGTCTGATAAATTATAAATATTAAGGATGCTTCTGGTGAAGTCTCAGAAAGAATGAGGTGCATACTATTGGATACTGGAAGACATATGATCCCTTCCCAGATTGAAGAAAACTTAGTTTCTAGTGTGGGGTGGAAAGTAGAATTTTTAAGTAATGAAATTGGTTTGTTAAGGTGACTTCCAAGCCAAGTGTAAAAAATGTATCCTGGTTTCTCTTTGCAGTTTATAGTAAAATGTGAGCAGAAAAGTCTTATTGAGGAAAAGACTATTAATAAGAGGAATCAAATTTTGAATATTTGGAACATTTTCATCCTATCCATATGGAAAGATGTTAAGACATATTCAGGAGGACTGCTTGGAACCTAGAGAGAGAGTCTGGTCTACTAAAGAATTTGTCTTTCAACATAGTCTTCAGAAATGTGAGAGTGTTAATTTCTGTTATTTGAAGCAACACGGTTAGTGGTAATGTTATGGCAACCAAAAAAGCTACTAAAAGAGTGCTTCATAAATGCAAAATTGAATGCTGGCAAATGGAACAAAACATAAAACAGAATTTTCAACATAGGACAGCTTAAGCAATCCCAGAAAAAAAGACTCTTGAGAGGAACATATACATACTTTTAATATTGAAAACAGATGATACCCCAAATTTTACTAATGATCATCATTAACTCCTTATATTAAATTCGTTTCCTAAGTCTTTGCCAGAGCACTAACAATGAAGACTTGTTGAGATTAGTTTATCTTTTATGCAGTGATCACTCAAAATTTGATTTCTGCTGGGTGTAGGGATTTACGCCTGTAATCTCAGTGGCTTGGGAAGCCGAGGCAGGAAGATCTCAAGTTCAAAGCCAGCTTCAGTAAAAGCAAAGTGCTAAGCAACACAATGAGACCCCGTTTCTAAATAAAAATACAAAATAGGGCTGGGGATGTGGCTCAGTGGTTGACTACTCCTGAGTTCAATCACCAGTACCGAAAAAAAAATTGATTTCCAAAATTTACCAGAGTTCTCAGCCCAACATCCAACCATCCAATTCGTATTTCCACTCTAGTTTCTCAAAGACTTCCTAAATAGAATGTTTGTTAAACCTAACTGGAAGATTGCAGTATCATATTAATTAGGCCCTCTCTTTTATTCTCTAAAGTAATACTATGTTTTCTACATTATTTTTAGTAACTTTTTCATCTTTTCCATTTACTGCCTTTTTTTTTTTGGTACTAGGGATTGAACTCAGGGGCACTTGACCACTGAGCCACATCCCCAGCCATATTTGGTATTGTATTTAGACACAGGGTCTCACTGAGTTGCTTAGCACCTCACCATTGCCGAGGCTGGCTTTGAACTCGTGATTCTCCTGCCTCAGCCTCCCTAAATGCTGGGATTACAGGCATGCGATACAGCGCCCGGCTTAATAAGTCTTCTTAAATATGTGTGAACATATATGTAATTTTACTTAAATACATATCACAAATGTATATATTACATGTCACAACATTTCTTTCCCTTTCTTTGTTTTTCTCTCCGTCTCTTATTTCATCCTGACCCATGTTATCCTATTCTACCCGTGTAATCAGGATTTAAAATATTGGTACAGAGTGAAGGGCACTGAAGTGAAGGGCACTGTAGAGATCACACATACAACATGCACATCACATATAAGACCATGATTATTCATATTTAATTTTTAAAGCTTTACAAAAACTTTTTAAAATTATATGTTGCATTTTGTATTTTATTAAATGACTTGCTTTTACTACAAATTAATCTACATATATCCAATTCATTATATTCAATAGGTATAACATATTTCATAGTGTAAATTGATTCTGATTTATTTAGTTATATCTCTTGATAAATCTTTAGTTTCAAATATTATTTCATGTTGTGATCTTTTCTAATATGAATATGTCCACTTGATCACCACCTTAACCCCCCAGAGTTTACAAGACATAGGTCCTGTGTATTTTGCCAATACCAGCTGTATGATTTCCAAACGTATTTCCACATTCTGAATAACACACAAAGATACACAAACCAACACATACCTATATGCATGCACACTCACACACTTCATTTAGTAGTAACTTTTCTTTTAACTCAGATGAAATGTATTTAGGAATATTTTATTTGACTTTTCTAATTAAGTTACACATACAATTAAATGCCATGTGCAGTACCATGCAAAAGTCTATTGCATAAATTCTTTTAATATTTCAGTATTGTTTTGTTATTTTATGCCTCTTGGGTTAGAACATACTCTCCATAAATGCAGAAATATCCTTTATGCAGATTTGTAGTTTTGTGTTTCATCTCTTTACATCTCTAACAATTAGGACAAAACACTGGATATAGAAGGACTTAATGTATTTCCTGCATAAATTTGTAACAACTTTGGTAAATAAAAATGCAAAATTATAAATGAGAATTAAAATATTATGATTAATGGAAATATGAATTAATATTTGAAAAAATTTAGAATAAATTGTAAATAGATGATTTCTTTTCAATATTCAAAACATTTTCATGCACTAAATATAAATTGAACTTTGAAATTTCTTAATAAAGCAAAAACGGTAACATGGGAAAAATCATACTCGTTCTTTGGACTAACTAAGGAGAAATTTCTTTCACAATTCTTAGATCTAAGAAGAATTAATTAATTAATTAACTATTGCCTGCCTTCCTTCCTTCCTTCCTTTCTTCCTTCCTTCCTTTTGGTACTGGGGACTGAACACAGTGGTGCTTAACACTGAGCTACAACCTCAGATTGAGATGGGCTCTTCCTAAATTGCCCAGGTTGGTCTGGAATTTGTGATCCTCCTGCCTCAGCTTCCTGAGTCACTGGGATTATAGTATGCATCACACAACTATCTAAAATAATGTAATTTTTTGGAGACCTAACTGTAATAAGTTTTGAGAAAATTTCTTTATCTCATCCCTCTTCTGAAATTAACATTCTTTGGGAATCATAAATGCTAATCAGAATTACAGCACTTATGTAGCCTTACTGTAAGCCTGATACTTTTCTAAGCCCTTTATAGACATTATATCACAAACTCCATAAAAACCCTTGAATCACAAATTTATTTTTATTTTAATTTAAATGAGAATGATATTGAGGTCCATAAAAATCCATTAACCTGGTCAAATTCCTAGAGCTAGCGAGTGAAGAAGGCAGTGTTTCACTCTCCAGTAAATAATTTATTTTAAAAAATATCAGTAATGATGAATCAATATCATGGATAAAATTCAAAGATGATTCCCCAGTGTTTTGAGTTTTATTTCTAATCTCATCTCTGTATATTTGGTTTTTATTCTAAACACTTTAAGACACTACTTCAACTGTCTAGTGTTAAATAACATACATTCCAAAAATAAATGCCATAAAATAACATTATCAATTTTAGGGGGTGCTGCAGAATGAATGTGGCTTGCTGAGCAGCTCTCTGCTCCAGGTGACATCAGCTGGGGTTAGTAGTTCAGATGTGTTCAGCTGGAGGCGAGACTGAAAGGTCCTGGGAAGCCTCACCTATAGAGCTGTTCATGAATCCTCCGCACAGGCATTGGCCTCTTCACAGCATGTTGTCCTCAGCGTGGTGGACTTGGTAAGTGGCAGCTGATTTTCAAGGGGAGAAAGTGAAAACTGTCAGTCTGAATAAAGTATGAGCATGGACCAAAAGGTATCCTTAATTCTTTCTGTTAGACAAAATATCATCACTAGGCTGGTCCATATTCAAGTGAAACAGACTTAACCACATGCTGAGAGTTCCAGTGGTTACATGTAGGGAGGAAAATAATTGTCTATGACCATCTTTAAGGACTCTAGCACAGATACACATCTACATTTTCTTTATATTTGTCAAATATTTATTTTCCTACCCTTTGGTGGCAATGTTGGAGATCCTAAAATGTGTAAAAGAAAGTAATAGGGAAGAGCAGAAGTACATGGGAGGCTAGGTAAAAGCAAACATTAGTATTTTAGTGTGGAACTTCAATTGGCTCAGAGATTCTTGATTTTTTTCTTTATGCTTATTCAGGGGAAGAGAGAATGAACAACATGAGCAGTGGACCAGGAGCAAGAAGGAAGAGTGTCAAGTTGGAGCAATCTTGAGATCGGATAAGAAAATAAAAGCAAACAAACAAAAAGCAGTAAAAACAAGGTGCTTGGCGGTTTCATGCAGGATAAGAACAGAAAGGAAAGGAAGGGACAAGATGTATTGACTTTGAATGACAAACTGAGGATATAAACTTGACATTTTTGCTCAGAGCCAGCCTGGAGCTCACTCTTTCAAATACAATGGAGACAACATAACTAAGGAAGAATCAAGAAATTATATTTACTCTTTCAATGATGTCCAAATCTTGTCAAATATTTGATCTGTTCCTGAATACATATTTTTCCTGGTTTTAAAATATGATGACACATGTTTGGGAAAGATATAATCCTGATAGTACAAAACAAGTTACTACAGTGTTAAATGTTTTAGAGAAGTGTCATGCTCAGAGAGTAGATTATATAAGTTTTCTTAGAATAGTGATGTGAAATGGAATTCTGAAAATAATTCATCCTGCAGTTAATATAATACACATTGTTATAACTGAATAAATGTAATTAGTACCATCATTAAATATAAATACTCAGAGTCTGATTTCTACTCTATGAATTCAAAGGATGTGTTGATATTCCCATCTCCCGTAAGCATGCCCAGGCAACTGAAGCCTGAATCATGGCAGCAAGAAACATGTCCCAAAAGCACAGAACTCAAAGGAAGATGAATTGATTATATTATCTGACCCAATTTGGAAGTTGTTTTTAATTGAAAGATATAGCTAAGGAATAGGAAACATCAGGAAAGGGAGAAGATAACTTGAAGATTTACAAATAAAACCTTAGTTGTCCTTCAATAAATATTTAGTGCACTTCATGCACCATGCACTCTTTTTTTTTTTTAATTTTTTTTTTTTTGGACGCAATGTCTTTATTTTATTGGTTTGTACGTGGTGCTGAGGATCGAACCCAGGGCCTTACACATGCGAGGCAAGCGCTCTACCGCTGAGCTACAATCCCAGCCCCACCATGCACTCTTATAAACAGTTTATAAATTTTTTTTTCACACAATCTTCATAATGACCTCCTTTGGAAGGTGCTATTATTATCTTTATTTTACAAATATGACACAAGGAATTACAATCTTGTCAAAAATCATCTATCTATCCAATGGCAGCTCCAGGCTGACAACTGCTTTCCCAATGAATTAATACCTAAATAATGGGAAGGAAGTAGCCATTTGAAGAGCAAACACAAGGGTTTTAGGGAGAGAAGCAAACAGTGCAAAAGCCCAAAGGTAAGAAGGAGCTTGGTGTGATCAAGGAAGAGACAGAAAGTGACCGTAGTTATAGTGTAAGGAGTGAGAGAGAGAGCCCACAGATAAAACAGTTGGGCACAGACATGGGCAACAACATGCTCTGGCAAAGCGTGTAGGCTACAGTCAGGGAGTCAATATTTCATTACTGAATAAAGTTTTATAATAGCTTTTAAAGCAGGGAAGGATCATTTCCAGAGGGAAGACTCACTGAAGTTTATTTTACTCGCTTGGTGATGAAAGTGACAGATTCAAGTCATCAAAATAAAAAACACTACTTTCAACTCTTTTTGCTCTTGTATTTATAATAACAGTTTATTAGAATGTGAATGAGTATTTCTACATTTAGTAGAAGCCTATGCATTTAGTGCACTTGAAATATGGCTATGAATTCATTTGGCAAATTTCTCTGTTATAGTGGTTTAAAGCCTCTGCTCTGGAGGACACTTAGGTTCATTCCATTATGTGATTTAGAATTAAGAAAATGTACACTTCGATGCTTAATATGACAGTCTATTTCTGTAGTCTCTGTTGCAACACATTTTATATGACAGAATAGACAAATTCCTGGTCTATAATTTATCTGAATTTAAACTAGGGCACAGCAAGAAAAGAATGTCTTTTCAGGAAAAGAATGCAGGATGGATGATGTCATTAGTATAATCCAGACCACCAATTTTCATACTCCTATGACAAAATTTAACTTTTACAAAGCCTAGACAACTGAATCATATCTGATAAACCAAAAGTCAAAACTCGATACATGCAGTAGAATTCAAATCCTACACAACATCCCTTTTTCACAACTGCCATTTTGTTGAGTATTATCTAATTCTTTAAGCAACATATACATGCACAGACACTCACACACAAATGTACTTTAATCTTTTCTGGAACATAGAAAGCAACCATTAATATTTGAGAACCATGTTTTTCTCATAAGTGAGGTTTTACTCATCATTTCCATAAGCAGATGATGTTATTTACCTCTAAAACTTTAAGATAGCTTCATTTCTTTTTTATAGTACATCTGATTCTCTTGTAAAGTTTTACATATTACATAATTAGCTGAAATTTAAAGATTCAGAACTTTTATCAGAGCCACAAAGATTACTCTTTTAGAAACATTTGCTTCTTAAGGTATTTTCATTTAAGTTCTACACGTTTAGCATAAATAATTTGTAATGAGTGTATCAACTTTCGTTTTTGCCCTCAAATGATACTTTCTTACTAATATTGCTTAATATTATTAACAATATTGTATAATTAATAATTGAAAAATCATCATATTTTCCTGGGTATCTGCAGCCTTTATTATTCCCAAGTTGCATAACTGATTACATGTGGCAATTGATTTTGAGAAAAGATGATTCTATATGTAGTCCATTTGCTTTTACTTTAAGCAGATTTTAAAATGTCTCAAACTTTATTTGACTTATTTAAAATACACAACTTGCATTTTTACTTACCACTCCCTAAAATATAAGGGTAAACAGACTATTAAAGCACTGCTATTAATGGAGAATTTCCCTTGAATTTTAAATATCTCTAAGGACACTATTTTAAGGTTTTATTATCATTTTGGGTTTCAAAAACCATATATTCAACAAGTAGCATTTTTATATTTCCCAGGCGATCCATGCAGATGTTGTTAAATACGTGCAATTCTGGGATGCCTAGAAATTGTCATCCAATTTTCTGAGCTAAAATTAAACAAGAGAAGGAAAGAAAGAAAGAAAGAAAGAAAGAAAGAAAGAAAGAAAGAAAGAAAGAAAGAAAGAAAGAAAGAAAGAAAGAGAAAGAAATCCTATTATGTATTAGCTACATCAAAACATGAATTGGCCATTTCAGTAATTCATGGCTTCATCTAAGCATAAGGAGTGTCACAGATACTTTTAAATAGCTAAAATTATTTATCAGTTGCTGAGAAATTACAGCTAGATTTTAAAGGAGCACAACATAATCAAGACCCTGTATATCCACACCTTGGTTGACACACTGAAAATTAAACAAGCCTTGCAAAGAATTGCTCAGAATTGTCAAATCATCAAATCAAGAAATCACTTCTGAGCATAGATTTACACTGAACTGCTTCATGCTGGATTCTATCATTGATTCTTTCTCCTAATCCCCTATCAAATATAGTATCTTCTTAGATAAGACATGGGAAACCAATAAGGCAACCAGCAAGAACACAGTGCAAGGGTGTCAAAGCAAATCTAAATGTACTTTGATTTCTTGATTTCTCTATTGTGCATTTTATTTTGCATACAGAGCTGGGGTATCTAGTCACATTTGGAAAAAAAAAAGCAAAACTCAATTCAAAAATTTTAAGACTTTACAATGACATTTCAGAGAAACTTCTAAATTATTAATAGATATAAATGAAAATTCCATTCTCCATTTATAGAAGACAAAGAGACCACTTCAACTTTTTCATTGTCTTATGAGTTCCCTTGGAAGCCTAGTGAATCTCAGTCTATATTTAATATTTAAAATAAAATTAATTCTCGCTAAGGATTGAGCTCATCACCAATTTTTATAATGTAGAGAAATTTTCAAGACTTCAAGGTCAGGGTCAAATAACCCCTAAATTAATTTAACCTGTAAATTATATTATGTGTGTTTGTGTGTGTGTGTGTGTGTGTGTGAATACACACACAAGAGAATGTCACAAAATACAGCCCTTTGACTCTTGAGAATATAAAAAAATTTGTTTTTATGACTTTGCTATGTATGTTCAATTTTGTTATAAATTCATTATCACTTTCATACTAACTTATGTGCGTACAAATTTATTAATGCTTATTTGGCCACAGTTCGTGTTCTCACTCTTCTGCATTGGTACCCATGGAGTTCTTTTTGTTGATGCAGAGACTGATTTACTTCTCCAACATAGTAAAAAATTATGTGACTCATGGAATCCATATTAGTAAATTAAAAAAGTTACACTTGAAATCAGGAAAGAATTGTCAGTGAAGCTTAAAAAGGTAGAAAATTTCTATCACAGGTAGAGAAATATTTAAAGATATTTTATTGAGAAAACTATACAGAGAGTTGGATTTTCAACTGGAGATGATAACATTGTATTTTACCAGGTAGATTCATAACCATAATCTACATTCCTAGAGCTCCTTACTATCTATAACTTATATTTTAGGAAGTTTTCTTCTTAACTACATAGCACTAATTAGCATGTATTGAAACTATTTATCTATATGTCTGTCCCTTCTACATGATTGTAAGATTTTAAAAGGCAAAACCTGTTTACTTCAGGAGTCGGCCTGGTTACTGAGACCCAAAATCACACAATACTATCTATAGTAATAAGACATTGGCATTTCACTGTCTTGACTAGCATTTCTTTACTTCACCCAGCTAATGCAAATAGTGTGAATGTTTCATGTGGGAATTTAGTTAAGATTTGTTTTCCACTTGAGAGAAAACACCAAAAGAGTTTGTTATTCACATATCTTTGAATTTCCTTAAGAACTTATACCTTATATGTTCCATCAATCCTGGACCATTGTTACCATGACTCAATCCCAGTCAAGACTTCATCTTGAAAGACCTACTTTAAATCAAATTTCAAAAATGTCCAATTCTTGGTTAACAACTAGTCTTATAGAGCTTCCCCCCTCTGTATGAGAAAGATTGTCCAACCTTTATGATTTAAGGTACTCAGTCACTCCTCTAATAGACTTAGCTTTGTCTTCAAAACCAGTTTTGGGAATCCAACTTTAACAATCCTTGAGAAGAGTAACTGTTTTCATAATTTACAAATCATTAATTCCAACTTATTACCCAGGAACTAACTATGAATTATGTCACTTACCTGTGGTTTGAGATAACAAACAGATGTATGTAGTCTTTATGTCTACAACTATCTATATCTAGATATATGTTGTTTTTGCATTCATTTGTAATGTATATTACAATGCCTAACCTATCATGTTATCAAAAATATGCTTTAAAGAATTACTACATAGTTTTACAATTATGACAATTATCACTACCATACTGAGACCTTTCTAATGAGTATCACAGGCAGAGAAGAACCAGAAAAGGAAAGCTATTTTGTTGTAATGTGGTAACTTTATCATGAGAAATAGAGTCTTACTAAAGGAGAACAATGTGAGAGCTGAGCTCTCTCCAAAAGAGTATTCTTTGGGTTAATATTTAAATGAGTCATACAAATTCTTATCAATGTAGAGGACGGATAGACCTGAATCTGACCATCTCACAATTTCTGAAATCGAAATAGCAAATTAATTTTCTAATATCATAGGCTTTATGAATTTTTCTTTATACATTTTTTCTGCTATATATTAAGGGTATCTTGTAGGACTGTTGAGAAAATTAAATGAATGAAAATATGTAAGTAATTTATGAATGAATAAACATGATGATTCACAATATAAATATTCTCTTAGTGTTACCTATGTGGTGTGACATCCTGTGATTTCACCAGGATTTACCTTCAGTATATGGTACACTTCTGTCTGTCTGTATTAAAAGGCTTGAAAGTGGCAGAATATAGAAATTGAAATTGCTCTAACACTGAGGCACAGATGAGAGGACATTTGGGTGAACGCTTTTCTTGTTTCTAATTCAAGTACTCTCCAATCCATAATTTTTTCTTTCTTTGAAAGAAAAGAGTCTACCATCTCCATCATTCTATTATTTCAACCTTACCCGATAAATACAACACTACACAGAAATTGGTTAAGTAGCATTGGATGCTTGGCATTTTTCATGTATATTATTATTTTTCCCTAGTTGTTTTCACATTTTTTGAAAAATGTAAGAGAAAATTCACTTTGGAATATACAAAAGATTACTGAATATCTTTTATTTTTTTCTTAAAGGCTGGAGCTATTGGGGATTTTTCAAAAGTATAAGATACAAGTACATTTCTATCTTTCATTAAGTAGTTTCACAACTCTTTAAAAATTATAACATATTCAATTAAATGTTAAGCAAATTGACTTCTACATGTGGGCATATAGTCTTGTCGTTTTTAGGTTTAATTGATTCCTTCACCCCAAGGAAAAGCAAGATTTGTATTCATTTGCAAATTCATTTAAATCTTCTTGATCTATAAATATGTCTAGTTAGTGTTTCATTTTGAATCCTTTCTAAATATTTTGGCAATTATCTCATTTAACCAATGAGATAATAAAATATTTATAATTTTGTATCTGCATGAGTAATGTTTGTATGGGCACTTTAGTAGTAATGTTCAAAAATTGACATATTTAACTGGAGAAATTCTTTGATTTTTCTTTTTCCTTTTGTCTAATCATTTCACAAAGAAAAATAAAACAATTAAAATCTTATATTAGACATGACAGTTTTAAAAATTGTATTGTTAAAAGATAATTTCCAGCTGAGCGTGGTGGTGCACGTCTGTAATCCCAGTAACTAGGGAGGCTGAGTCAGGAGGATTGCGAGTTCAAAACCAGCCTCAGCAACTTATGGAGGCCCTAAGCAACTCAGTAAAACCCCGTCTCTAAATAAAATATTTTAAAAAGGTGGGGGATGTGGCTAGTGATTAAGCACCCCTGTATTCAAATCCTGATAAAAAAAAAAGATAATTTCCATAAAAGATCAGACTTCTGGTCCCAAGTTAGTTAAACTTTTAGAAAATATTTGGTTCCAAATATGTTTGTCCTTGGCAATAATGAACATGAACATAATTGTTTAGTTGGTCAATACTACTATTGAAGATAAAACTAAGTTCAAAACAAATCACAAATTATGGCAAGAGATTCAGTTTGTCACCGCTTTTGTTTTAGTGGAGTTTGAAAGGTGTTATAAAGGAGAATAAGATGTGTACAAAGACTAAGCTATTTCAGTTTCATTCTTGTTGAAAAGCTCTTCTGTTAAAATGGGATGTTTGGAATAAGGAGACTGTTATGGTTTTGATATGAGATCTTCCCCCATAAGCTCATGTGTGATACAATGCAAGAAATTTCAGAAGGGAATTAATTTAGTTATAAGAACCTTAACCTAATAAGGGCAGTAATCCACTTGAATGGATTAACTGAGTGGTAACTGTAGGCAGGGTGTGGCTGGAGGAGATAGGTTTCTGGGAGCAAGCCTTTGAGGACTATATTTTGTCCCTGCTGAGACAATGAGTGGAACAGTGTATCTCTGTATCTCCCCCCGCCCCCGCCCTCTTTTCCTGTGACCATGTCCTGACTTGTTTGCCTCTGCCACACTATCCCACCATGATGTTCTGCCTCACCTCCAGCCCCAAAGAATGGGGCCAACAGTCTATGGATTGAGATATCTGAAACTGTAAGCCCCCAAATAAACTTCCCCTAAAATTATTCTTCTCAGACCTTTTGGTCATAGCATCAAAAAAGTTGACTGAAACATAAACTTTCTAGCTGAGATTCAGATTCATCAGAAGTCCTTAGTGGGCTGTAAGGGTACATTGGGAGCACTTCACAAAAGGAAATATGTTCATTATTAAGGGCAAAGGATTTTCTTGGCTCGCCATATGCTAATAAAATTGGACAGTATAGGAAGCTTTTGAAAGACAATTGTTTTCTCTAATAGTCCTGTGAGGATTGGTGGGGCTGCCTTGGCAAGCAGGCTCTTGGTTCCCCTAGGGATGTCTCATCCTTCTAAATTAATGTTTCCTATTTCTCATGCAGTTAACCATTAAGTGCACTATTTTCTGTGTTGTGTCTTTGCTTTGAACATTAGTATTTAAATTTTAATAAATTTAATATCATTTCTCCTCAAATAAATATGCTCTTAAAATGTATCTCCAGTCTTCTATGTTTTGTATTATTAAGAGTGAAAATTGAAAGCTTTCTGCTAATGAAGTACAAAAGTCATTTCATGTGTGTTCACAGGGTAGTAGATCAGTCCCTAGTTTATTCAAATAACATAACACATACTTTCTGTTCATCATTATGTTTCTTTTGTATTTTTTATTCCAACATTTCAAATGTAACTTCTTCTACCAATATTGATGTTGCTATTTAAAGGCAATGGTTGCATTTATTTTGTTGTAAATATGGGTTAATCAATTTGCAAAGAAGGATTTTATGTTGTATGTTTTTGTGAGTCCCTAGAACTGATTCTTTCAATAATGCCAGGACCTCTGCATAAGCACCTTAGTGCTACAACAAAATTTTTGAACTCCTTAATATTATGATATAATAATGCACAACAGATGGTAATTAAATGTCTGAGCTTATAATACACCTTATATTTTTTATCATATTAGAAGCAAAGAGAAATGTCTCATTAAATAAAGAGTGGATACACAATTTTAAAGAAATCTGTACATATGAAGGTGAAAATAATCTTACTGGAAGTCATCCTTGGAGAAAAGACACATGTGAAATCATAATAATACACATTTAAAATATATATGTGGAAATGTAATGACACGCACTTACTTAAAATGGAAATTTAAAATCTATACTCAAGGGAAAGAGGAAATGAAGTAAAAAGACAAAACATAGAAAGCAGGTCACATTTACCAAGCCACGAAGTTAGAAAGATATTGACAAAAGTGATGTCATGATCCAAAAGCTCATTGCCTCATTATAAACACATATTAAGGTTCTTCAACTAGAATCTTGTGCTCAATTTTGGTTTGTCTTAAAAAAAAATAAGCATCAACAGGAGAAAATGATTCAAATAATGGTATTTTGCTCATTTCAAGGTCTAAACTGAAAATAACAGTAAACTTGTAAATATTGATTTATGCATACTCATCATTAAGCAATAAGCCTGTAGACTTGCGGTTATTGGTTTACAGAGACAGACAGTAATAAATAAAAATCTTTGTGCTGGAAATCTGAGCATTGGAATTAACATTTGTCTCAGAAACATATTATCTGTAGATCATCAATATAAAACGATAGTATTCAGAGTTTCTTCCCCAGTGCACTTTTAGAAAGAAGTTGGATGGTATGCTTAATTTAGGAACTTAGTGTTCCAAAACAGGCACACATGAACAGAAAGACATGGAGAGAATTGATATTCTGAGAGCTCATGTGGGTTGGCTTGCTAGAAAATGTGTGCTTGCCAGAACCCTAACTAGCAATAGATTTTTCTATTCTGTATATAGAACCATGTCAGCCTCAGGAATACAGTAAATAGAAGTATTGCCTGATTATGTAATTCTAATCACTATATTGTAATTAAATACAGCTATATATCCAAAACTCCACTCCAGAACCTCCTCACTATACATACTTATGTACGAATGGAATCTGTCAGACTGTCTCTTTCTCCCTCTCTCTCTCCCCCTCTCTCTCTCTCTCTCTCTCACACACACACATACACACACACACACACATACACACACTCACACACACACACACATACACATACAAAGGAGAGAGAGAAATAGAGAGATAAAGAGGGATAAGGGCCAGATTGGTAAAGAAAATATTAAAAATGTATTTGATGTTGGTTGCTGATGGTAGAGACTGTTAGAGGCAAGTAAGCCATGGTGTGAAAATACATGTGTGAAATAATGTGTACTATACATACCATTGAATTTTCCTACACAATCAGATAAATAAGAACTTCACTGATTTTATAATGTTATAACCAGGAGTTTTGAATAGATTCCTTTAAGAAGTTAATATGTCAAGATCCACAATTAAGAAAAAAATAAAATATTTATATTTTATGTATTCTTAATGCTACTGCAATAATTCACTTTATTTCTAAAGTGTTTCTCACATTTTTCAATTAAACAGTTTATCATTTTATGCAAATATATAGACATGTTCTAGATCTATCCAAGATAGAAATCATTAATAAATATCCATTTTTATTACTTTTACATATATTTTATCTTTCTTGTTTAAGCTTTAAATAAACATAGTTAATTTCAAGCATATAAATTAAATTTAATTTTCCTAATTAATAATCACAGTTTTCAAGCACTTATTATCTTCTATTATTATTTATATTTTCACTACTATAACCCTTGTTCTGAGAGTTGTGTTATTGATCTATTACTAAGACAGGTTACTATGACACATTATTTAGCTTGAAAGATCTTTTATAAAGTAATAGGCATTACACTTCAAAATGCAATTCAGTACATCATTTTCTCTTTTTACAGTAACGTGCTTAATTCTGTTTAATATTATAGAGCTCTGTACTTTTTTTTCTCCCTACCTTCTGGGGAAAATACAGGTCTGGAACTAGGGAAAACAAAAAATGTAGACATCTAATTAATTCTATCTACCTCAAAGGAATAAGTCTCTTTGCTTCTGAGGGTGCAGATGAAAGTTGTTCCCTGGAACTAAATACACTCTGACAGTTAATGGAACTAATTTACAAGTGAACAGATGAGGGAAATGAATTGTTTCATGGGTACAGGGACTTTGAAATATTGATGTCATAGAGGTGATCATCTAAAATTACTCTATCTTCATATTAGAAAATAAAAATTGTTTAAAAAATTCCCTTACGGTTAAAAAAAATCTTATCCCCAACACAGGATGAATGGAAGGGCAAGAGCATAAACTGCTAGAATCCCCCTGATATATTTATGTATCTATACCTCTAGGATTCATTTACTCATATGAATCTGAAGCAGAGATGCCTCCCTCAGTGTTGGGAAATCAGTGAATATGTCTGACTTGGAACATTATTTGTTGATCATATCTACTTTTATTCTTGAAATACCTTTGTTAATTGGGTTTTAAAAATAAAAAACAATTTGAAATATTCAAAAATTTGTAGAAAAACATGAGCCACATATTTGAAATGGCAACCCAAGGAAGATATTTGCTGACATAATATATCTTTCTATTATCTTCATTTGCCCATATCCATGGACATTGAAATTTCCAATTATTAAAACAGAGATGATGATGATTCTGAGAAACATGTGTTGGATGATTATTTGGGGAAAGTATAACTAAAATGCCACTGAGAAATGGAATCTTATTGAAAGGATGATTAGAATTCTCATTCTATTTTCAGGATAAGAAGAAAAGGATTTCTGAGAATAAGATAAGAAAATGTGGACATTTTTTAAATCAAGGGTAATTTCCTTCTTAGATTCTTTAATATTTGCTAATAGAATATTGTGAGGGCTAAAGTGAATTGTCAACATGATTTGATGAAGACACATCTAAGATTAGAAGATTTCTAGGTGTTTCAATGAGTGTTACTAAGAATGATTGGCATATGGGACAGCAAATGGAGACAAAGACCTATCCTAAATGTGAGCAGCAGAGGTCAATTGGTTGGGGATCTTGGATGGAACAAAAAGTGGAAGAATGAGGAAGCAGCAATAGACACAAAGCTCAGTTATTCCTAAGTACTTCAGTTGCTGCTGTAATCACTGAGGAAATCAGACTCTAGCTTCTTTGCTCTTCCAAAGCAAACCTTGAGCAGTGGCTGTCTATGTAGTTTTCCAAGCCTTTGATCCCAGACAGGGGTTTCACCATTGATTTCTCTTGTTCTGAGACTCCATCTTCTTGAACTGAGCAGCTACTTTTTCCTCCAGTGCTCCAGTCTGCACACAGCCATGATGATGTAAGCCAATCTAATCAACTCCCTTTATATATCCTGTTGGGTCTGTTTCTCCAGATAACTCTGACGACTATGGATACTCTCCTGTATTTTACTTAATAACTTTCCAATAGAAAAACTATCTACCCAGAGTATGTTAGATTTACCTGAAGTTAATTAAATCAGAGATCTGAGGTTATGATTATATATATCAGGAATATAAACTACATAAATTAGAATTTATAGAAAACATTTTAAAAACTAGAAGAAAGTTCTCCTTTAAAAACTATAAACATATTTATAAACATTCATAATTTTCACTCCTGAATTTTTGTTATTTGATTACAGAATAGATGACAAAGCAGTGCCCTTTCTCTAAATCATTAAACACATTTACATTTGAAGGCTGATCAGGAGGCCTTACATTTAAAGACCTTCATTATGTTTTATATTTTGAATTTTTTCTGTTTCTGCTTTGTTTTATTTGTGGTACTGGTACCAAATCAAGTGTTTCACACATGCTAGGCTAGTGCTTTACTACTGAAGTACATCCTTAGTACCATCAACACATTTTATGCTTCACACTAAGTATGATATTGCTTAACACAGAGAAATTCTTATATTCTGAAAATCTATATTCAGAATAATTTTCCAGAACTAATAAAGTGTTCTTTAAAAAAAGTGTTTGAAAAACTGTGAATCCCTATTGAAAGAATTCAGTCAAATTGAAGCAAATTGGAGATGCAATAATATGAATGGGTTAGCCAGCTAGCTTACTGACACGGTTCCTAATCCTGAAAGCACTTCAGAGTGAACATTAAAAATAAATCCAAGTCTTTCAACTCAAGTTTAATGAAATGTGTTTGCTTTTCATTTTTGTGACAAAAATACTTGATAAGAGAACAACTTAGATGAGAAAAAGTTTATTTGGGGTTCAAAATTTCAGAGTTTTGAGTCCATGATCAGCAGATTCCATTGCTCTGGCCCTGAGGTGAGGCAGAACATCATGGCTGAAAGGTATGTAGAGGAAAGCAAATGGCAGCCATAAGGCAGAAAGACAAAAAGAACAGGAAGGGGCCAGGGAAACATACAATCCGAGGTCATGCACCCAGTGACCTACCACCACAGAGAGCCAGAGAATATCTTCTACTGGAAAGACCATTTGCCTTCAGTTTTTTCTCTCTGTTGAGCATTTATTCATTCACCAAACATCTACTGAATGTCTATTATAAAAAGAGAATTAGAAAATATGTAAATAAGTTTATATCATGCTCTATGGGCCTAAGAAACTTGCAGTTTATTTGGAGTAAAAGACATTCTACCTAGAAATAAAGTAAAATACCAGTCATTTAATAAGTGGATCCACCCATTACCCTGGGCATCATCCTTGGCATCTCTCTCTGTCTTATCTCCTACAATTTTCACTAATCAATCATCAAGTTCAATGTTATTCACCAGATATTTTTCCAATCATTTCTTTTCCTTCTCTATTTCTATCAACAGCAATCATATCCAATCTAACACTCTCTCTAATAACTTCTTTAAGAATATCTTCTTTCCCAGTTTCTGGCTCTTCCAATTCACATTTCCAGTGTGAGTGAAGTTCCTATTATCATTTTGTAATCTTGCTGAAAATTCTTAGGAATATTTTCAAGAAATGATTTTTACTCTTCAGTCTCAGCCACCTGATCAGCCTTATTCTTTGCAATTTTCTACTCCAGAGTGTCAAACACTTAGTTCATAGTAAAGGCACCATAATGTTATCACTTTTTTTTGATTCATTAAAGAATTTGATACAATATATAATGTACAGTATTTATTCATTAAAAATTAAGTAAAATTTAAGAATATTAAGACAAAATATGTCTGGAAGGACTTTAAAAGGTGATCATGGTAATGTAGTCGAGGAAACGTTTACTTGGCCCTCAGGTATATTCATTTAACATTTCTGGTACTTTCAGAGAGAGGAACAAATTTGCACACAATGAAATTGTCTTTCAAAAAAGGTAAGCAATGGAGGTCGAGCTGGAGTTTAGTGGTAGAGCACTTGCTTAGCATATGTGAAGCACTGGGTTTGATCCTCAGCACCACATAAAAGTAAAATCAAGTCATGTGTCCATATACAACTAAAAATAAATTTTTAAAGGTAAGCGATATATCTAAGATCATGATATTATTAAATGGTAAATGCAGACATCAAATATGGAGTCTCTATGACTTGTTCTACCATATCATGTAACCTAGTGAATTTTAATTTTCTCCTAAAGAAAGGGGGGAGGGCTTTATCAAACTCTTGAGCCAGGGAACAATATGTTCGACAAATGACAAAACTTAGTTTAGCAACAGTGAGAATGAATTACCTAAGCAGAAGACAATCTCAAAGCCATAATAGTAGTAAGAAGAATGATGTCATGACCGCATGAGGTATAGACTAGAATAAAATAAGAAAAAATGAAAAGGAAGAGAAAACTTCTGCCATGCACTATACTGCAACCTAACGTATGGACAATATAAATGCATTATGCTGTTAAGCCTAGTTTAGGGAAAGGACTTCAAAGCAGCCAATTTCTGACCATTCTGTGGTATTCATTTATATAACTATAGTAAAAGGAAATTAAGATTTGATGTTTCTAAATTCATTAGTTGAGAACAACTCCAGCAAATTTAAAAGAAATATAAGAATATGGAGTAAAGGTATCATTCCTTTGGCAAGATACTTGAAAAGAAACCCTGAAGTATATTAGTAACTGCCAAGAGGCAGCAGTATTTAGAAGATTAGAAGAATGCAACACCCACAATGCAGTCAGCAGGGATAGAGTGGAATGATCTAAGTGAGTTCATTATACTTTGACTTCTCTACTATGCATGTTCTTTTGTGTACAAAACACATGTATCTAGTCACATTTTAGTTAAACTAAACACTATAAATGCTTTAATAGATCTGTATGGACATCTTAGTATAACTTGTAAATAAATCATAGATATAAATGAAAATGTCGTTCTCCATTTAGAGTAGGCATGGAGGCCATTCCACCTTTTCCCTTTACTTATGGGTTCCCTTGGAAGCATAGTGAACCTCAGCCCATACTTCAGTATTTGAAATAGAAATAAATCTCTCTGGGATTAAACCTATCATCGTGTTTTGCAATGTAGAGATATGTCCAAGGCCCAGGACAAATAGCCTATAAATGTGTGTGTGTGTGTGTGAATGTGTATATGTGTATAGTAAAAATAATCATAGTTAGTCCATGAAATATAGAGTATCTAAATAGATAAATAAAAAATAATTCAAGTAAAAAATTCATAGACCCTGATCTGATTGTTAGATACATCAGAAGATCTGTTTATATGTAAGTCAACTTATCTTACATTTAAATGTCTTTTAAATGGGAATGTGCTGGATGGCATAATATAGATGACATTAATAGGAATAAAATCTACAAGATTATGAAAGATGATGCAATCTGAAAATTGTAATTATAAATTTTGCAAAAATGACAGCAAAGAGGAGGTGCAGTGATCAATATATCAATCAAGGGCTAAAAAGACAGTGAAATGATGCAGTGTGTGATGCTTTTTATCAGGGCAGAGTATAAGTTACAATTTATCATTTTGTAGAGTCCAAAAGTTTTAAAATAAAAATTCAATTTTACACTAACAGAATTAGTTAATGCAAAATCAACTTTTAAGAAACATAGCTGCTAAGATGGGCGTGGTGGCACACACTTGTAATCCTAGCATTTTGTTAGGCTGAGGCAGGAGGATTTCAAGTTCAAGACCAGCCTTGGCAACTCAGGGAGGCCCCAAACAACTTAGTGAGACCCTGTTTGAAAATAAAAAAATAAAAAGAGCTGGAAATTTGGCTCAGTGTTGAGTGTCCCTGGGTTAAATATTAAGAAAGGAAGGAAAAGAAAAAAGGAGAGGAGAGGAGAGGAGAGGAGAGGAGAGGAGAGGAGAGGAGGAAGGAAGGAAGGAAGGAAGGAAGGAAGGAAGGAAGGAAGGAAGGGGGAAGGAGGGAGGGAGGGAGGGAGAGAGGGAAGGAGGCAAAGAGGGAGGGACATAGCTACTAATAGAGGAGTTCTTATAGTAGCACTGCTTTTATGGGAAATAATAAAAGTAGAAAAAAATATATACATTGAAAACTGTAGGATTTATTTTGGGTAGAGAGAATTATCAATGACTTCAACGTCCAAAATTGGGAGTCTAATAAATATATTACATTACCACAATAAATTCCAGACAGACAATAAAAAGTGAGAAGAAAAATTATATCCATGCACTTGAGGTTTAAAAAGTCTGTTATGAACAAAGGCTTTTAGGCAATGATTGCATCATAAGAGTTCTGACTTCATCAGTGGACTAATCCACTTGACAGATTTATCTATTGATACATGAGTGGACTACTGAGAAGTGGGACCTAGTTGGAGGAAGTAGGAGGCCAACGGGAGGGATGCATGCCCTGGAAGGGTTTATCTTCTTCCCAGACCTTTCCTTTCTCTCTCCTGCTTCCCAGCTGCCTCAAGCTGAGAAGAATTCCTCCACAAGCCCTTCTGCCATGATGTACAGCCTCATTTTAGGCACAAACAATGGAACCAGCCAACCATGGGCTGAATCCTCTGGAACTATGAGTCAAAATAAATTTTTCCTCATGTAGGTTGTTACTGTCAGGTGTTTGGCCACATCAATGAAAAGCTGACTAACATAACAATATTGTAGCCCCAAGTGGCTTTTTAAATTTAATTTTATAAGAAGTTCTATCATATAATACTGGTCTATAAAGGGAAACCAAAAACTTTCTTATAATGAGCTTCTGGCCTTATATTTTCTTATTATTTTGACTTATATAATAGTGTGTAGATTTTATACTTCAAGTATTTTGTAACAAAATATTTGGATAAAAATATACCAACACTTTTAGTTGCTTAAATGCCACTGTGTCTTACTATACTCTGTAATGTATTTCTATCTTCCTAGTAACCAAAGTATTTGAACACAGAAGTTGCTCAGAGTTTCATTAATGGGTTGGTAGTTAAAGGGTGTGGAATTAGAGCATGTATTACTTGTTTTAAGGACTGATTTATCACTTACTGTCTGGGTAACCTTGGACAGGTTTATTTTGTATTGAATATCTTGGCTTCTTTATCTGTATGTTTTATTTGATCTGTGAGAATTAAGTATGTAAATAAGTGATTCATGTCCACAGCAGAATAAGTACTCAAGAAAAGTTAAATATTATTAGGACATAATTAGGAGCAGATTTGTTATTTCCTCTTGCAAATGAAGCAGAATCCGCATCCTATTCACTCACCTAATGGTATGCATGCAATATTTACTTACTGACTCACTGAATCAATGAATCTATGAAATAAACACTAAATTCCATGACACTGTCAGAAATGCTTTATAAGTACATTAAATGTTGTTTATAATGCCAACTGCAAGTCAGGATGTATTCAAAATGAGTCTATCATGACATATTAGTCTCTCTCCTTGAGGACTTAAGAATCTAAGGAGAAAGAAGAGGCATAAACAGAATGGAATAAAGAGCAAGGGGCTCTTTGTTAGTGATAAGTACATGCAGAGACTAGAGCTCAGAAGAAAGGAACTGACTCAGTCTAGGAGGGGTAGGTTAGGAAAAATCCTTCCAGTAAAGAGACCCTGTTTAGTGGGTGCAGTCCATGGGGAATGGCTATGTTCATTGGATGTGTAGTTCCTCACAAACACCCAGCTGGAGGCTTTAGGTGGCAGTTAGTGACTTTGTGACCAGGGTAGATTTACATTTTGAGAAGCCTCTTGTAGAGAAGAAAGAAAATGCATAACTCTGCTTACTAAATTAGATTCAAAAAGGAACACATATTCAGAATTAAAAAAAGAAATAGCATATCAATTTTAAAGATGTGACAAAGAACAAGTCATTATAAAATTCCCCAAAGTTAACTTAATTGGAGCATTGAATTACTTGAATAACTCATCTCTGTGCCTCTGCTTAGCTTGCCTTGTTAGCTATATATTGTTCGTCCACCTCACACATGACAACAAAGAACAGGAAGATAATTCGGTTTTTCCTCCAGGGTAGTTGACTGCAATGTAATTTTTGTTTTAATAGTTGAGGGAGGGTTTCTTTCAGCTTCACAATCCCACAGCTCATAGTGTGACTGTAACCTGTGATTGGTAATTGAAGACTTGTCAGGAACTCAGGCAAGAAGACCATCTCCTAATAAATTCTGTAGCCTAGATTAGAGGGAGCAGCTTTCCATGTGTAAACTATGATTCTGTTTATGAGTTGACAATTTCATGGGAGAATACAACGGACTCACTTGAGCACATAATAACCAAAAGTACCCTTGCTGAGATAGGAGTCATATTATAAAAGATAGCTATGGAGACTAAATGCTGTAGAGAGGCAAGGGCTCATTTTACATTGGGTAGTAAGGGGGAGTTAATGGAGAAGTTGAAAGTTTGATCATGTCTTGAACAATAAATAGAGCTTATGAAAATGCAGAGTGGAAATATTTCAGGAGTGAAAAGACATATGCTACAATGTGAAATTTGGAATCTAGGGTACAATGTTCCTTTATTACAAGGAGCCATAAAATCAGCCATTGAATATAGCCAGTGATTATGAGTAAATAGTCTTCAATACTACAGTTACATAAAATAGAATTTGCTCAACTTTTATCTTCAGGAAAAATAGAAACATGAAGAGAATGATTCCTTCTCCCTAGTGATCTGTTCCACAGATAGCATTATTTAGGGGACCAAAAGAAATAAGTACAAAATTAAGCTTCCTTCTAATAAATCTACCTGGGATGATTGGTAGGGATTTATCGGGCTTTTTTTTGTTTTGTTTTGTTTTTTGTTTTGTAGTGGACAGGATTTGTAACCTCCATCCCCCAGGACAACCTGCAAAATCGAGACAATTCAGCACATTCCTTGTGAGATTTGCAATGATAATGAAGTAGACAAAAAGTAATACGTTTTGCTCCTGAATTCCTACTAGATTACAAAATAAAAGCCTGAAGCTGCATTAGCTCTGTTATCTGCATTTTCAAGCTGTTCATAAACACTAGGCTGAATGATAAAGATTTCTACTTTCAGTGCAATGGTACTGAAATAGGAATAATAGTCAGCTATTGAAATATATAGTGACTAGGTTCTCACAACATAATTTTCCAATAGAAAACCGGAAAAAAATTAAGGCTTTTTTTTTTTTTTGAAGAAGTGGCAGAGTAAGCACCAGCATGAGCTTTGTTCTGTAAACACATTCTATCACATCATCAATAACTCCACTATGATTATTTTTCTCCCTTTCATTTTAAGTCTGTGAATGCTTAAATAGGAAATGTAATCTATTTCAAAAAAACAAAAAAACAA
The DNA here is from genome assembly GCA_004024805.1 of Geosciurus inauris. Classification (NCBI taxonomy): domain Eukaryota; kingdom Metazoa; phylum Chordata; class Mammalia; order Rodentia; family Sciuridae; genus Geosciurus; species Geosciurus inauris. Next base: position 24,014 of record PVHX01009021.1, on the reverse strand, counting down.
AAACAAACACATGATCATGTTAAAAAGCCCAATATTTTATACCTAAGAGATAAAAGTTTAAATATAGACTTGCTCCTTAGCTCAAAAACTACAATTTTTCTTTCTGCTTTACTTCTAATGCAACTGTTCTTTCTTAGAGAAATGAGGGCTGGTAAAGGGAAGACTACATTTCTATAAAAGAGCCCATGTTAAGTGTTATTTTGCATTACAAATATAAATCTCAATTCTCTATAATATATTACTTGTCTTGATGGTTGATATATGTATATATACATATATATATGAAAAATATCTCCTACATAATACTTTTTTTATAATAATTACAACTAAATAGTAATCATATTAATTTGCCAGATATGCTGCTTTATTTTGTTTCAACTTGTTAAATTGATAAAGAACATAATTATTAGATATTATGTTCTGAATTTTTATATGAAGATATAGAAAGTATCACCATGTAACAGTAGAGCTTATGTTCTTAAATAATTGCTGAGTATGGATGTTTGCTGAAAACAACATATATTAAGCAAATTGAATATTTAAGTACATTTAATATTTGTACTGAAAACTCTGATACTCATAATTTTTTTAATTTTAAAAAATAATTATTGGGGCTGGGGTTATGGCGCAGTGGTAGCGTGCTCACCTAGCACGCGGGAGGCACTGGGTTCGATCCTCAGCACCACATAAAAATAAAGCTATTGTGTCCACCTACAACTAAAAAATAAATCAAAAAAAAACAATAATTATTCACAAACTTCATCTCCTCTTGCAAAGAAAACTCATTTTCATCCAGTGAACATTTACTAAATGCCTACTGTATACAGATAGTTCTTTACTAAGGAACTTTGGATGCCATGGTTGCTGAGGAAAGAGGTCAAGGAAACCTGACAATTTCATGTACAGGCTACATGGGACAGGGCTTCCCTGAAACTGCATGAAAAGTTTTGAGTGACCCTACGTGCTTTTCTAAGTTGAGAATACATGACTTTTATCACATTTCCAAAAGATCAATGATGACCAAAAGTTAATCACCACTGCTGTAGAAGAAATAAACCAAAAAGGCTACATGTGTACTAAGCTACTGAAGTTGCCTGAGTAACATTAAGAGAGACAAAGTTCTTGAGCTAAACTTTGACTTTCTGTCCAGCCCCATTTTTTCCCATTTCGATGCTAATGGGAAATATAAATTATTATAAATCACTTCCTGCTCATATCTCTCTACTTAAACATTTACTTTTGTGCATGGTTTACTCCATCTGCACAGTACCTCTCAACTCCACTGTGCCTTTTCTAAAAAGCACATTATCTTTCAATAGACAACTTTAAAATTATCTCTTCAGTGAACCTTTCAATAATATCCTTGGCCTCTCCTTTACTATACCAGGTAACCCATGGATGTTCCCCCTCTATCATAATACATGTTCTATATCTTCATATATAAGACTCTACTTTTTTGGGAGGGATGGCTTTCAAATTTCTAAGGTCCTTTATTGCTCTGAAAGAGCATATTAAGCAACATAAAGCTTATTTCATTGAAATTGCTTTCCCAAATACATCTGTATTTTTTTTTTTTAGTTATAATCAGTTCTACATGACAGCAGAAAACTTTTCAATTCATTGTACACAAATGGAGCAGTTTTTCACTTCTCTGGTTGTATATGAAGTAGAGTCACAGCATTCGTGCAATATATATGTATCTAGGGTAATGATGTTCATCTCATTCTACCATCTTTCCTACTCCCATTTCTTCCCTTTTGCCCCATCCAAAGGTCCTCCATTTATCCCATGTCCCCTCCCATTATAGATTAGTATCTACTTATCAGAGAAAACAGTCAGCCTCTGTTTTTCGGGGATTAGCTTATTTCACTTAGCATGATATTCCCCAACTCCATCCACTTACCTGAAAATGCTATAACTTTATTCTCTTTTAGTGCTCAGTAATATAACATTCCATATGTATACCACAGTTTCTTTATCCATTCATCTATTGAAAGGCATCTAGTTTGGTTCCACAGTTTAGCAATTGTGAACTGTACAGCTATAAACATTGAAGTGGCTGTATCACTGTAGTATGCTGATTTTAAGTCCTTTGGGTATAGAAAAAGAGGCAAAATGAAACTAAACCCCTATCACTTACCATGCATAAAACTCAACTCAAAGTGGGTCAAGGACCTAGGAATTAGACCAAAGACTCTGTGCCTAATAGAAGAAAAAGTAGCCCCAAATTTTCCTAATGTCAATTAAGCCCTACTTCATTAACAAGACTCCTAAAGCACAAGAAATAAAATCAAGAGTCAATAAACGGGATGGATTCAAACTAAAAAGCTCTTTCTCAGCAAATGAAACAATGAATGAGGTGAAGAGAGAGTTTACAATTTGGGAGCAAATTTTTGTCACATGCACATCAGATAGAGCATTAATCTTCAGGATATATAAAGAACTCAAAAAACCTTACACCAATAAAACCCAAACAACCCAATCAATAAATGGGCTAAGCAGCTGAACAGACAATTCTCTGAAGAAAATATATAATCAATCAACAAATATATGAAAAAATGTTCAACATCTTTAGTAATTAGAGAAATGCAAATGAAAACTACTCTAAGATTTAATCTCATGCCAGTCCAAATTGCAGTTATCAAGAACACAAACAACAATAAGTGTTGACAAGAATTTGGGGGAAAAAGCACACTCATATATTGCTGGTGGGACTGCAAATTTGTACAACTAATCTGGAAAGCACTATGGAGATTCCTTAGAAAACTTGAAATGGAACCATCATTTGACCCAGCTATCCCACTCATCTGTCTATACCCAAAGGACTTAAAAAGACTCTACTCCTCCTGCTAATACCTAAAGATAACTACATTTTCTCTTTTCTGAGATATCTTTTATAACATCTAATTCTCTCTCATTTTACATTCCTATATTTATGAATATTTCAGATTTAAGTACTAAATATAATTTGTATGTATCAGGAAGTGTTAGGATGCAGAGAATTAAAATGCAGATACCTAGTGAGAAAAGGATAGCAATGAATCAAGCAAAGGTATACTGTAAAAGCCTGTGAACCAAGCCCATTGCTTAATCATTTCTGAGTATACTTACTTCATTTATACTTTATTATTTTTGCATTAAAATATTCTTCATAATAATGCCAGGGATAAAAAACAAAGCAAAATGATTAAATGGTGGTTGAGTTGGGAATATTGGACTCCAATTTATTTCACTTCCACTCAATATGACATTTAGAACTTATTAATGGTGATAGAGTTGTCAACATTAATTTTTAAAAGTTATCTTTTTTTTATAGAAAACCTGATAGCTTATTGCTTCATACCCAGCTATTACAGCATAAGCATGTTTAGGTAGGTCAATATAGAATAAACCATGTATTTAACTACATACAATGTTTCCAAAACAAATAATTCTGTAAGTTAGAAAAGGCGTAATTGTAGTTAAATTGATTAATAAACTGTGAAACAGCCAAATAATGGCATATAATTCAGTGCTAAAAAGAAATGAGTTACCAAGCCATGAAAATACACAGAGCCATCTTAAATACATATTATTAAGTGAATCAAGCTAATATGAAAAAGCTACATAATATATCATTCCAACAATGTAATATTCTGCAAGGAGGAAAACTGTGGAGAAAGTAAAAGGATTAATGATTTCCAGGGTTTGGAGAAAGAGAAGAGGAAAGAATAGATAGGACACAGTAGATTTTTATTGTATTAAAAATGCTGTGTATGACGCTACAATGATGGATTCATGTCATTATATATTTGTCCAAACCCACAGGATGTAAAAAAAGCAAGGGTAAATTCTAATGTCAACCACCAAATTTGAGTGATTATGCCGATCCAATGTAAATTCATGTAATATAACAAAAGCAGGTGTTATATTAAAAGGAGGTGTGTTGATATAGGTGAAGGCAATTCATGCGTGAAATCAGGGAGGTATGTGAGATCTCTGTACCTCTCTCTCAATTTTATTGCCAATCTAAAACTCCTCTAAAAAACTACCTTGAAAGGTACCCATTTATGTTTCATAACATCAAAGCTATCAACTTCTAACACCTAGTCTTTTCATTGACTTAACAATGTGTACAAATTGTAATCCTTTCTAAATGGTAAGCCATTATAAAAAGGTCTCATGTGCACCGAAACAAGGCAGTGCATTTCCAATCACAGAAGCACACCAAATAGATTTTACTACTTCCTTTCCCCCATATTTCATTTCACTGCAATAAAATGAAAGGGAGGAAATACATAACAATATTTTATGTATGTATTGTAAACGCAAGGAGAATTAAGGGATGTAAGAAAAGGCAAAACTGCTATTCTTCACCCCGAGCAGCAAGATTGTGACATCTATAGGTTGTGACACTGTAGATTGCATTATAAACATACACACACACCACACACACACATACACACATGTCCAAACTAATGTTTATTTTGCATACTTATTCCATTGAGGTTGACATTTCTGTCAACAAAAATATTGATATTTCCAAAGGCAATATTTCACATGACATAGCTTCCTGGATGTGTGTGTGTGTGTGTGTGTGTGTGTGTGTGTGTGTGTATGCGTGCATATTTAACCAACATGAAGAGGCACACACTTTTAGTTGACCTAAATTTTATTTATGGAATAATCTAACCATTCAGGAGTGATGTGCTAAGAACACATTCTTTGGTCCTGAAGAAAAGTGCCTTTGCTGAAATAGCTGAGCTATTATCTCATATGAAAAAGTACTACAGGAAATTCACTGGTGTCTTTATTGTATTTGTAAATAGGTACAACAACTCATGATGTATACTTTTATAACAAAAAGTGAAGATTTCTTAGATTTCAATATCAGAAATATTTGTTATCCTCTTATCTAACCCTGAAAAGATTGATAACAAATTCCTTCTGTTCTAGCAAAAACAGCAATGACAACAACAACAAACTAACAGGCAAAAAACAAAATCCTACATTTCTTTTGCCCTGGTGAGGGGAAAAACATGTCTTGGTTTCCTGAATAATGATACAAGGTCTTATAGCAGACATTTAAGAATATATTTTACTTACCCACTGTTCATTTCCTTTTTATATGAAAATACACACACACCACACACACACATACACATATTTTACTTTACTCCTGTTTTATTGGCAAAAATTACACAAATAATTTCAAGTTATTTTTAAACAAACATTTAAATTATTGTTTTAATTAAAGCAGAACTCCACATAATGCTTTTTGTAGAGTAGTGTCATTTAAAATTTATTTCATAGATATTTTTAAGTAGGGTGCACCTGGCCAGTGAAAAGAGATAAACTAAAAATGTCTCTATATTCAAGTTGAACTCTTCAAGGAAACTACAAACTTGACATAAATCAATACTGATATATATAGAAAACAATGCTTTTAGTGCCAGTAATGTAATATTGGCTCTTGTTCTCTTAATACAGCCATAGAAGCTTTAGAGAGAATGTTAAAAAGATAACTTAGGAATGTAAAAATAATGACACAAGCATTTCTCCAAATTTCATGTGTGCATTTCTAACCAGTTTTTATCTATCTTATGTTTTACTTAAATCCTGGCATGAATGCAAGTTATTTGGCCTCTATATTTTTTAGAGCTATAAATAATAAATGTGGACTATTTTCTCTACTTCAAAAGTTTGCTGCATATAAGAACATTGTATATCAGTTAAGAACTCTGAAAAAGCTATAAAAATCCATCAGGCATCATTTCTGTTCTCAGATAATTAAGAATGGTTAGCTTCCTCAGCACCTCATAAAAATGTGCCATGAATGATTTCCAATAATTTGTAAACCATCTTCCTAGTCATGTCTGACTACTACCCTGAGTTTCTAACTTCTATCCAACACCATATATATGACTGCAGAGACTGAATTTCGTTTCTTCTGCCATCTACCAAAATTCTTTTAGGAATATATATATATTAACATCTTTTAAATAAGAATAACTGTCATTTAACCAGTGTATGTTTAAAACCAAAAGAACCACAACGTTTTCTCAAATTGTTTGTAGTATTTTACATTTCCGTAAACAATGTATCAGACATTCCAATTGATTGATGCCCTTGTAAAACCTTTAATTGTGGTTTTAATTTACATTTCTTTAATGACTAATGATATTATGCATTTCTATTTATTCTTCTGTAAAATATTTAAATATTTTTGTCATCTATGGTTTTATTTGTATGTTTATCTTTTTTTAGTCATTGATTTGTAGAGTTTCTTTATTCATCTTAGAAATTTTTAAATATTTGTAATGCAAGTGTTTTCTCTGATTTTTCCAGGAAGGAGCCCTGTGAGTGCTCTAGAACTGTGAGAACATTGTGTTTCAATCATCAGACTATAGAGAAGCTCAGATGCAGGCTGAGAGTTTGAACCAGTGGCTAGACAATGGCTGTCTCTTTCCAAATCTGAAGCAGCATTTCAATATAAAAAGTTATGCTAAGGCCTGGGGTTATGGCACAGTGGTAGCGTGCTTGGCTAGCATGTGTGAGGTACTAGGTTCGATCCTCAGCACCACACAAAAATACAATAAAGATATTCTGTTCACCTACAAATAAAAAATAAATTCAGTAACCATTAAATATTAGAAAAGGAAGAGAAAATGGAGGGAAAAATGAAGGAGAAAAAATAAGTAAAGGAAGAAAATGTATTTCCTCTGTCAGATGATGATGCGCTTTTAGAGAACAGAGGATATGTGTTTTACTACTCTGTATCCCATGCAGTGCTACTTCATGCATACACAGACACACGCACACACACACACTCACTAAAGACTCTAGAACACACTCACTCTAGACTCTACATTAAATCTGTAGGAAAATCGCCAATACATTTATAACTTTTGTTTATGCATTTTATTTGCCATATGCCAGGTTTTTAGTATAACCTACAAAAAGTACTACATTCACATCTTTGATTCATATTAATGTGACTTGCAGCAATTGCTACAGCTTCAGATTTTATGTGTAAAATTTATAGAAAACAGCTTCAAACATAACTGATTATTTGTTTTAATTAAGTGCATTTCCAGATTTTCCTTAATGCTGAGAAAAAAATATTGACTGCCAAAAGAATATTTGTATGAAAATGACAACTTATATTAATGTTACTTACAGAAAAGTTTGTTAAGGGTTGATAACATATTTCTCAATTGACTTTTGAAAGTGAAAATGATTTATACTTCAAAATATTTGAGATTGTTTTCATTTTTTAGCTTCACAAAGCATTTTTTCTTTCTTGGACAGCAAAAATGATTATTTGCCTTTCTAACTTTGGGTTTAAAAAAAAAAAATGGATAGAGGCAAATCCTGTAAATTACAAATTGTTATCATCCCAAGAAAGGGTGATTAGCTAGAGTGCTCCAAGGAAACTTTCATATCATGAAGGATTCGGTACACATTTTTGAAGTTAATTTATGTTGTGTATTGCACATGAACCAAGGGTGGAAGTTTGGGTCAGCTTCAATTATCTTAAACTCCAGTGGCTCAGCGAATTTTCTTTCTCTTCCTGCAATTCTGAGTTCTATGGATTTCAAAGTCCTGTTTTCCAACAGGGGAAGAGTTATTCAAAGGGAAAAACATGAGACCTTTGAGGACATTCAGAAATATTATTCCCAGTATCCTGCAGACAGGAAGAACTGTCACACACTGGCAAGAGAAGTAAGGTCACTGATGCACACCACAGGTGGAAAACATGTGTTCTCACTCAGGTGATCCATTTGGTATATCCTTGTGTTTGGTATATTCTTGCTCAAATTTTACGGTGAACAACAAGAGAAATAAGCATGACTTGAAAAGGTCATCGCTGGTAGAAGTTGGGGCCACTCATTCATGAGCCTAAAACATACAACACATAAGCCACCAAAATCATCAAAAATGTCAGCTGAGTGTGGAGATGATACCCATCATTTATGAACCCAAATCAAGCCTCTATTGAAAAGCCAATAGTTTGTTCCTATAATCTTTATTTAATAAATTTGTCTCAGGTAAGGTGACATGCCGGAATCTTAGAAGAGCAAATTCTAAAATGTGCTTGGAGTATACTTTAGTTTTTCTAGTGGACTTGGGATATGCTGCCCACATTCCTCTACAAGAATAGAAAATACAGCTGAACAGCCTTATGCTCTCGGCCCACATTAAAATAACCTCCATGGAAGAGAGCTGCCTTGTCCAGGGACATGTATTTTCCTTGGCAGTATGTATCCAGTGATTGATTGACATATGAACGCAGAGTTCTGGCTCTCTCGTCCCAAATTCAGATAGAGTATTATTATGCATACCAGTTTTTTAAAAATGGGAAAAAATGAAACTACAGTGTGTGTGTATGTATGTGTGTCTGTGTGTATGTGTGTGTATAGTATTTTAATATCTGGGAATCATGTAATATTATTTTATATTTCTTTCTAGCAAGTGTAAAATTTTAATCATAGAAAGAAGGAGTATAGTTTAGCAATACCAACAGTAATTGATAATGATGATTAAGATTTTCCATAAGTATATCCACAGTGCTATGATGATGGTTGATTCCAGATAATCAAATTTGAACACTAAATTTGACATAGAAATAGCGTCTTAAAGCAATGAAAATGAGCCAACATAGGTCTTATTCTGGAACTCAGCATTTGTCTTCTGTGTTTTTATCCACCCAAATATATCAGAAAAAAACTTCAACTTTCAGATTCAGAAATATGTAAAAAGACAGCTGACACTAAGAATACAAAGTTATACTTTATACACATATACACACCACCCATTCACCCACAGACACGTTCATACACAAGAAATACAAAGTGATATTGTATACATATACAATGAGAAATGATTAAATCAGACTGATTAACATCCATCCCATAAAACACTTATCATACTTTTTTGTAAAAACATTTGACATTTACTCTCTGAGCAATTTTGACATATGTAACACATTATTATTAACTTCACTATTTTTAATATTAAAGAAAATCTAGTTGGTAATTAGAACGGGAGTTTTACTTCCAATGGATGCATTATTGCAAATACAATAAAGTACATTTTAAAAAATATGCATTAGTGCTTCTGGATTAAATGTGGAAATCATTTAATAAACATTAATTGTTGTTTTATCTTCAATTTAAGTATCAAATTTTTCTAATATTTTAAATGTCAATGCAAAAATATCTGTAAAAATAAAATCAAAACAACTCTTTGATATAATTGCCACAGTTAACTTTCTTTATCCACATTTTATCCACAAAATGTTTTTCTTACTAAAAAGAAAATAGTGCAGTGATTTATTCAACTGTCTATATATCCTATGGATTAAGACAAAATAAATGAATTTATAAATATTGCTTTTAGATAAGTGTATGCGTATATATATATACACACATACTCTGTACTATCATCAAATGAACTTTTAAATATTTGAGAATTTTCAACCGGTCAGTATTTCCATATTTGTATGTATTTTCTTTAAAATTTCTGAAGTGTAAAGAAAATATTTCCCACTGGTAGTATTTAAAGTACTCAGATAAATTGCTTCCTAAAAAATATTCTTCCAAAGTTTGCCACAAGAATTTTCAATTGTAAACTGGAAAGATTTTTTTTTGTCAAGACGAAAAATAACCAGAGCTCAACAAGAACTAAGAACACAGAGGCTACAGCAATGAGCCATGAACAGGTATTGAATTTTCAATTATGGCTGTTACAAAATTAATTAAGACAATGACAAGCATCAAATCAATTGTTTATTTTCCTTATTGAAGGATGAAATGCATCCTAACTTTTTGTCAAGGAATATACCCTTAGAAGCAAAGGGAGTCAAAAATGTCAAGTCGAGTCGATGCCAGGCCAAGGTCTAAGTTCTACTAATAGAAGTTGTGTGTGTGTGTGTGTGTGTTTGGTACCGGGGATTGCCCTCAGGGGTACTCAACCACTGATCCACATCCCAGCCTTATTTTGTGTTATATGTAGAGACAGGGTCTCACTGAGTTGGTTAGCACCTTGCTGTTGCTGAGGCTGGCTTTGAACTTGGATTCTCCTGTCTCAGCCTTCCAAAGTACTGGGATTATAGGCTTGCGCCACCGTGCCTCAGCACCACATAAAAATAAGTAAACAAAATAAAGACACTGTGTCTGGCTTAGAAATTCTTAATTATATTGTTTTGATAATCCTCTTGAGATTACTTGTGATGAACAATCTTGAAGAAGTATTTATAAAAATATTTTATAAGATTAATAATTTTTGTTAATGAAATTCTTGGATATACAAATATTTTCCAAAACTAGATTAGACTCAGTTTTCCCAAGAGCATTCTTTTGTTCATTGTTTAATAATCATATTTTTAAATTCTTAAATTGAAAATGCATTGAAAGTAAGATTAGTTTTGGTATTAAAACTTAAGTTTAGAGCATATAAAGACTGGCTTGTTTCTATGAACTCTTTGGATAGGGAAGGACACCTTGAAAAGTTAGGAATATTTTCCACTTTTCTGTGTCTATCCCTCTACTATATCCTTCTCTCCTTTGAGCAAAAAACATAGTTATATCAGACAGTCAGATGAAAATTATTTATGTAGCAGAAAGATCAGTAGAGTAGAGGAAAGGGAATAGGAAGAGAGAGGAGGGGACGGAATGAGGAAGTACTGGGGAATGAACTAGAGCAAATTACATTCCATGCTTTTATAATTATTTCAAAATAAATCCTAAGGTTATGTATAAATAAAGAGAACCAATGAAAAATTACTTCTGGATACTATTTTGCTCTTTCTTACTGTACAGGGAAAAGTTGTGTCTCTAAGACACCATATGCATATGCTGGAGAGTCTCCAGAAGATCTAGCCTGACTTAATCAAAGAGGCCACAGGTAAAGACTAATTAAGAAGATATTCAAAGCAACCCTATTTGTTTAGTTTACAGAAGCATTAACAAAATTTTAAGAAAATATAGTTGCACAAAACCATACACATTTAACAATTTTTTGCTTGTTAAAGTCTATGTATCCATCGGTGCATTAAGAATCAATAATTGTACACACAAGTATCTATTATTACCAAAGAGCATAGGCTTGCAGATGAAAATGTGCTGGCTAATGGAAAAGGAAATTGCAGAGACATGGCAACATCTGTCATGGAAGATTTTGCATTTAGAATGAATACATATTGAGCCTTTTATAAACATTTCACTGTTACCTAAGCATATCTTCTATGTCCTAAAAAAAACCCTACATTAAAATATAAATAAGAATAACCAATCACATCTATTTTTGAAGACCTAGTCTATTCTCATTCCTCAGGAATGAGCCTAAGATATATATAATAAGGTGCCTGACTTAATGTAAATTTAAGAAACAATAAGCAAAACTTATAACTGAAACATAAAAAGTTTACCAAAGTGTTTGGCAAAGGGTTCCGCTAGAATGAAGAGAAGGTATAGAGTTAGACAATATAGGTTTAGAATCAGTGTTTTTGATAGTAACAATATAAACTTGGAAGCATTTTATAACCTCTCTGATTATCAGTTTTCTCATCTGCTTATTAAAGAGATGGTGCTAACATACCTGGACATGTTTATTGAGCATCACCGTACAGGGTAGTACAGGTGACCATCTCTAGAGCCCTGGAGAAACACGGATGTCCTATTTATAGGATTATGCACTCATTCTGTCACATTCTCTGCTTAGGAAGAGAAACTACAGTAGAGCTGAAATCTTCATCTTAAGCTAAGTTGGGTGATGAAAACAGCCATATTGTCATTTTTGCTATTTGACTCTTCATTTTTCCCAGCTTACCCAATCTCAGGGATTTTGTTTTATTCACTGAATGGACCATGAAGTAAACAAATATTTGCAACCAAATTATTTCTTAAAGGAATGGATAGAATGGATGTAAAAAATGCTCAAGAGGATTCCTACTTACCATCTTTAGCAGATTTTAGAAGTATAGATCCTACCATAGCAACATCTTTTAAAGAGTAATGTTTGTAGTTACTGTGTGTTTAATTTTAGAGATTATATGCATCTTAGAAAACCAGGAGGCAAATGTATATGCCAGAGATCTATCAAGCAAATGGATAAGAACAATCTTAAAGAGGAATAAGCCTTGGAGGATTAAGAAAGAAGACAGATTTCCAAGAAAGAGCTTGGGAAAGATGTAAGAACTGTGAGCCAGTTTGCTGGTCAACAACTAGGTATTCTCTCTATCACCATAGTTAACCTGGGTCAGTAATCTAAAAGCAATTGTTGTGGTTTAGATATAATGTGCCCCCAAAAGTGCATGTGTGAGACAATGCAAAAGTTTAGAGGTTTCACAATACAGAAGAGAATTGATTGGGTTATGAGATTCTTCATAGTCAGTGTGTTAATCCACTCAAATAGATTATGTGGTAATTGTACATAGGTAGAGTGTGGCTGGAGGAAGTAAGTCATTGGAAAAGTGACTTTGGGGTATATATTTTGTCCCTGGTGAGCCAAGCTGAGTTTCTGTCTCTGCTTCCTAATTGCTATGTCCTGAGAAGTTTTTCTTCTTCATGCCCTTCCACCCTGATGCTCTTCCTCATCTCAGGTCCACAACAATGGAGTTAGCTATCTATGGACTGAGACCTCTGCAATCATGAGCCCCAAATAAACTTTCCCCCTCCAAAATTGTTCTTGTCGTATCTTTTGATTATAGCAGCAAAAAAGCTGACTAAAACAATAATAAAAGATTTGAAGTGTTTAGTTGAAGTGAAATTATTTGTCATTGTTAATCCTAATTTGTATAATGCAAACTGTAAAATTCTCATAATTCTGAGGAGACCTCTAGTTTGGTTAAAATGTGTGGGAATAAAAGTGAAAGACAGCAGGCAAGGTCATTTCAGAACTGACAAAAGCCAAACACCAGGATAAACTTGGTAGCTCATGGGACACTGGAATTATAGCTAAAGCAGGCTTGGTTCTCAGTTCTCATGACTCCTCCTCTTCCATCATCTTACTCTTGTGCTATGTAAAATTTTGCACAAAAGTTCTGGAACAAATCTCAGAGATGATGTGTGGATGATCTGAAATAACATTGGCCAGCTTCCACAAATCAGTACTGCTAAGATATATTTAGTACTGAACATTAGGAAGCAGGAACTTCTGAGTATTATAGATCAAGGAAATAAATGAAGCAAAATGTTTAATTATCTGTAATTGATGGTGGTACACAGCAGAAACTCTCTAAGGTGGAAGAAGTGGGCTTGAGAGAAAGAAGGCAAAGAAGCAAATTCATTGGATAGTCCAGGTGTGAATTAAAACAAAGTGAAAACAATAGGAAAAGAAAGAAATGATACTGACAAATTAGATTTAGAAAAATATCAGTAGTCTTATATGATTGAATATAAAAGAAGCAGCAAAAGAAAAGTGCAAGGATAATTTTATTATTTTGGTCCTGAATCAAAGTAGGGTATAATTCCACTAAAGAAAAGCAGAATTAGTACAGCTAATATCTGTTACATGTGTATCATCAAAGCACTACATGAAATATTTCCATTCATTATTCAGTTAATATCCACAGCCGGCCTTTGAGGTGCATAATTTTCTTGTTACATATATAGAAACAGACTCAGAGAGTTTGGATAATTGGGCCATTATATTTTAAAAAAATAATTTTTTAAAGAGACAGGATTGAACTCCAAATCTGTCTAACTCTAAAGTCCAAGTTGTTTTGTTTTTCTCTAATATCACTTAAAAAAATACTTCTCAGTATCAAAAGTTAAAATATACTCACTAGGGAAAATAACAGTCAATTGTTGAGGGAGAATATTGTCAAGGTAATAACAGAAAACAACTGGAATATTTTTAACATACAAATGTAAGTTATATAAGTGGGAGTTGATATACAGACATATATAATATGCATATAAAAAGTAGAACAATTGTTCATATAAAATTAGTGGTTTTTCTTGCTATCATAAGAGATGCAAAAATGCTTGTGACAGTTGTTTTAGCATTTTGTTAAGTTTGAGATGTTAAGGACCATTCCTTATTCAGTAATCATATATTTGAGGTAAAATTAATGAACAAATTAATTTTCTCACCTCACCACCAACTCAAGTGCAATCCAGTTCATTCCCACTATGTTCTCATAACACCTTGTTCATTCCTCTCATTAGCCACACCACATTAAAATTGTGCATACATTTTCAGTCCATTAGATGATTGAAGGTAGGAACTATGATTTATGACTTTGTACATTGAGCACATAGTATTATGCCTAACAAAGAATAAAAACTTGACATGAGAAAAGCAAGGTCATTTTTTTTGGGGGGGGAGGGGTACTGGGGATTGAACTCAAGGGTACTCCACCACTGAGCCACATCCCCAGCTCTATTTTGTATTTTATTTAGAGACAGGGTCTTACTGAGTTGCTTAGCACCTCACCATTGCTGAGGCTGGCTTTGAACTCACGATTCTCCTGTCTCAGCCTCCCAAATTGCTGGGATTACAGGCATGCGCCACTGTGCCTGGCTGCAAGGTCAGCTTTTATGTATAGAGTATAAGAAGTCAAATTTTGGCCCCAAAGTTATGAATTATTATCTAAATAGTCACAACCTGATAGGATAGGTAGTATGTTATCTCCATTTTGCAGTAACAAAAATTGAAAACATAATTCAGAAAAGTTATTTTGACTATAGTTACAGCACTAATCCATTACAGATTTGGCATTTGAATCAAGGAATTGACTATGAGATTAATGTACCTAACCACCAGAATGTATCACTTTTTCATTTAGTAAGTGTTCAACTATTATTTACGTAATGAATGAAGTGACTGAAATAAGAGCATAATGATAAATGGAAGCTATATCCCTATAAGCTATAGGAAAACCTGGCTGGAGGAAGAAAATTTTATCCAACCAATATGTAGACATATATGCTTATAGAACACATTGAAATTTCAAGATAACTAGATTTTTCAAGAATCATAGAAACAATGTTGACACAGAAGATCAAATAATTCATAAACAGACATATGCATAGACTCAACACTTCTCAAAGAAGGAAGTTTATTGGAACTAAAAATCTTGAAAATACACTTAAAATTTGGCACATAGTTAATTTTTAGGGAGGGCATATATGTATATGAAGTTGTGAGGGAAGAAAACAGAATTTATAACAATCCTCCATTCTGGGGATTATAAATTATGCTCACCTTAAATGCATGTTTTTCTTTCAACTCTGCTGATAAATAGAATACAAAGAAATTATAATGTTTTATTCCATGTATCTATAACATGCCAAATAATACACTTTGCTGTCATAACAAATAAAAAAATTATATTTTATTAAATATATGTTCATAGCTTTGAAATATTTGAGTTTAAGAGATTACTTATTTTTAATCTCAGGACAAAATTTTAACCCATAAAATTCTGCAGCTAAAAGCACTTAAATTTCTTGTTATTTAACAAGTGGGAATAATAAATAATCTTTGAACATTTTTACAACCATCGAACATCCTGTGACCTTGATCTTAGCATTGGTTTTCTGTTTCTTGAAGTCATCAGGTAAAAGTAATTGAATTTAATGAAGTAACAATTCTGAGGATACTTGATCAATGGTTGCTCAACTGAAATATCCATTTTTAAAATATTATCAGGATTAACTCATATGTTAAGTCATCATTTTCATTTATCAAATAAAAAATGTAAAGTTTTGACTCTTTTAATTAGATTTAGAGACAAATCATGCTTTGATACCAGTCATTAGGAAATGACTAAATGTATTTGTGACCTTGCAAACAAAGTGAAAGATTAATGTATCTCTATGTTGGAATTAAATTTTCCTCAAACAGAATCACAAATATTATAACATGGAAACCAATAGTTCAAGATTAAAAGATTCCATAATTAAATGGCATATCTTTGGCAATTAAATTACAGCAAACTCTTTGACTCTAAAATAGAAAGACATAATGGAATATATATATATATATATATATATATAGAGAGAGAGAGAGAGAGAGAGAGAGAGAGAGAGAGAGAGAGAGAGAGAGAGAGGAGAAAGAAAAAGTTAAAACAGGAAAATAAAACTTATGAAAAACAACTGTCACTTCACATGAGAAAAATTCCTAGTGCAAAGAAAATATAAAACACCCAACCTCGGCATGGTGATGCACAACTATAATCCCAGCAGCTGGGAGGTTAAGGAAGGAGGATGGCAAGTTCAAAGCCAGCCTCAGAAACTTAGGGAGAACCTGAGCAACTTACTGAGACTCTGCCTCTCAATAAAAATAAAAAAGGCTGGGGATGTGGCTCAGTGGTTAAGCACCACTACCTTCAATCCCAGGTACAAAAAAAAAAAAATAAATCTCCAAATATCTTGACACTTCCTGACTTTCTCCTGGGATACCATGCCCACTCAGGATCTTCAGAGACTCTTCTTTCCTTTACCTCCCTTAGTCTACACAAGATCTCTCTGGGCATATAAGACCTTTTCTCTGCATTGGAAAAGATACCTGCTTTAGGAAGTTAAGACTCCACCACAGCCACCCCTCAGGGGACTCAGGAGAGAAAGCATTACTTTGTGAAGGAATTGTTCCTTGCTTGTCCACTTGGCTGATCCTGTGCACAGTGTTGCCCAGCATAGACTAGTCAGGACTCCCAATCTCACTTCCACCTCAGCCCAACATCTTTCTGCCATGTGCAGAACACACAATTACGTTAGATGACTCTTCCTTTTGTTTTTTTCCACACTGTATGCAGTTTCTTTAGTTTTGTTTCCTTAGGAGTTGAGTGTGATTAATTCAGCTATTTATATTTCTAACAACAGTGGCTCTTTTCTTCTAGAGCTTTTTTAGGTGGTGTTGTTCCTTACACCTTTCTAAATAATTCTTTTTAATCAGTTATAATCTTTCCATGATAGCTCCTTTTCGGTTCATTAAAATGTTATTAAGTTTCAAATTACTGTACCTGAATCATAGTTATAACTTATGTTGTCATCACCCTTTGTTTTTACAAAGATATCCACTTGTTTTCAGGAAAACTGTTAAGTCATAGTGAAATAGCTCACTAAGGAAAAGATAATTTTCATTTAACAGTAGTGTGCAGTTTTAAAATATCCTGAGAATCCTCATGTCCTTTCACTACCAATAAAATCCAACCTTTTCAACCATTATTCCCTTTCCCAGTTTCCTTTGCAGTTGAGTGTGTCTTTCTGTTGAGTTTCAACAAACAGAACATGAGGAAATTAGCCACATTCAGCCCTTGCTAGCCAAGATTTACCAAGCTGCAATACTCTCTCTTTAACCATTGATTTCATAGACAATCACAATATTTAAGACCACTTAAAGATGATGACATGACCAATTGGAAGAGAATCACTAGATGAATGATGATCTCTCTGTTCTGTGAGCAAAATACACACATCCAATATGTCTGAGCCATTTTATTTGAGGGATTGTTTTTAGAGAAACTGACATTGTCTTAACTAGTAGACAACCATTCATTAAAAATAAAGCAAGGCATTTTTCTGGAAAACAAGCTGAAATCTGTTAAGAAATAAATTCTAGACAATCTATACTTACTACAAATATTTCATTTGGGTAAATGTTTCTAATTCACATGTCTGTATATATACCTATGGATATTCTGCATCATGTATTATTTGTTATAATATATATGATACATAGATATCTATATTATGTTTAATATATCATTTCCTCATCATTATTTGTATACAATTTAACACAAAGTTTCAAAAACCAAAGTATGAGAGAGAGTGCCTACTAGTATTAAAACATTAAGAAAATGTGGTTCTACTAAAAGTAGAAGGAGAAAAGATGGAAGCAGGAAGAATTTTTGTGCTTTTAATCAGGTGCTGTATTAGATTTGGGTGTATTAAACTATTGTATTACATTCTGGAGAGATTTATTGTATCAATATCTTCCACAAAATTTTAAAGTTTAAAAACATTTGTGGAAATATTACACAAGCATTATGCAAATAAGAAGTGAACAACTATTTTTTTTTATAAGTGTGATTGCTGGAAGCCATCGTGACCTATGCATGAACCAAATTGGCATGGAAGCCACTGGGTAGGAAAGTCTGGTATCTGAGAACTCCCAGTGACACTCCTATTGGTTTAATACTGTCCAATACACATAATATCCTACCTAGCTCTGCCAGCTTCAGCACTGCACTGGTGTTGGGGTGACCTGCTGGAGCTACATAGCCATACAGCCTCTTAGAGATGGGTGTGACTTGCTAAGATGCCAATCAGCCTGTTGACTGCAAGACATCGTAAAGCAAGACATCACCAGCTGAAACCTTACCCCTGCCTTTGATGTACTCTCCCTTAAATAAAGAACCGGAGCCATTTTTTAGTTGTTTGGTTCCAGGTCCTACCAGGACTGGAGGACCTATCAGGCACTTTGCTTTTAAAATTAATTTCTGGCTCTGTCTCTTAATTCTTCATTATTTTATTTCAGACTTTCATTTTCTCAGGTGGCTCAACACATCCTGATCAGAAAAATACTCCGGCAGGGTGTTGGTAGCCCCACAATATGTGATGCTACATTCTATAGAATAAATTATATTCAGGAATTGTGTGGTTAGAAATATAGCTGTTTAAGTATCAGGGTGTCTAAAAATTTAAACTAAATGATGATTTAAACATTTTTGTGAAACTCTCAAAGATTAACTTCTCAAAACTACTGGATTGTGATTCAAATCAATCCTTATTTGTTAAGAACAGATCTCCCCCACCCCTCCAAACCTTTGCTACTTTAAAAATCATTATACATGTCCATCTACATTTTGGCTAGTAACTTTCAAAGAAAACTGGAGTTTAATGGGAAAACTTTATTTTCTCTGCCAGGAACAGCGATAAAATGGTCTTAAGAAAACAGTTGGCAGGGGGCTGGGATTGTAGCTCAGCGGTAGAGCGCTTGCCTCGCATGCGTGAGGCCCTGGGTTCGATCCTCAGCACCACATACAAAGTAATAAAATAAAGACATTGTGTCCATCTACAACTAGAAAAAATTAAAAAAAAAAAAAAGAAAAGAAAACAGTTGGCAGCAGTTGATTAGACTATCAGTAGTTAGGAAACACTTTGTTTACAAAAGCATATTTATATCTATAGGGATGTCAATAAATAATTTAAAACAATCTTACTAATAATTTACAGTGTGGGATCATTTAAACATATCAGCAACTACTGCACTTATGCATAATTCATTTTTATGGTTTTGCTTATCTCAAGAAATAGCTTTTAAATGGGGATATAATATCTTAATCTCTAACACAGAATTATAAATGAAATTTCAGTCAAAAGTTTTCAATAATGAATATAAGAGCTCCACGATTACATGTATTTTTATAAATCATTTTATGAACACTCATTTTAAAATAATTGAAAAATTCTAGAAACTTTAAAGTGACAGATTGCCATCTTCTGTTGTGCTAAATCAGGAATAAGTTCTCTTCATTTTGGTAGATGCAATTAATTTTACAGACAAAAAGCTTATTTGTCTTCAAATTTCAGTCTAAATTTAGTTTCAGAAGAACACAGTGGACTTACAGCACTTACATATTACTTAATTTATTTTGTGAACAGATACTGAGAACAGTATTTGTCACTATAGGTAGAATATTGTTTCAAAGAAAAGGAAAAACAGGCTCTTGTATTTAGCTGATGATCTCTTACATTCTTCATAGCTTTGCAAAACTTTGGTCATGTAACCATGATCACATTCTGAGCAAGTGGGTTGGATCCTAATCAAAAGATGACTTAGGGCTGGGTATGTGGCACAGTGGTAGAGAGCTTGCCCAGCTCTTGTGAGGCACTTGGTTTGAAACTCAGTACCACATAAAAAATAAATAAATAAAATAAAGGTATTGTGTCCATTTATAACTAAAAAAAATTTTTAAAAAGATGACCATGGGCTTTCCATTTGCTCAGATTAATGTTCAAAAACAACAGTGGCAATTACATATAAGAGAAATACCACATCTTGTAATTTAGTGGCAATATCATTGACTATTAAAGTAAAACCTCAATGTACATCTAAGCCACACAACAGTGAAAGTACAAAAAGCTTATGATTTTTAATCTTGCAATGCAAATTTTGGCACCAAGTTTTCTTTATAAATTACATTATTAATTAGAATTTCATGCAATTTTTATGAGCCAAACACTTGTGTAATTTCTGTATAATCTTCTGTAATCTTTGCAACTATCTCATGAGGGATATAAGATTATGTTTGTTTGTAAAACATGTTTTTTGTTTTTATTTTTTAAAGAAGAATCTGTAATGCTTACTATATACCACCTACTTTTTAAGCACATCTGAACTCACTTCATCCATATTACAACTGCTCTGTAGATTCCATTATCACTCAGGTAGGTCTTGGAATCTGAATCAAAAGGAGATTAAATAATTTTCTCAAATTATCACATAAATTAAGTGGTGGATCAAAAATTGTAATGTAGTTGTTCTGGCTTTAAACTAGAGATTATAGTGGTACAACATTAACCAAAGACAAATAATTAATAATTATAAGGAGGAAATATTAATTGGAGGTCTATCTGTAATACTACCTTCTGACCAAAGCAGGAAAGTACAACTGTTCAATCTCCCAAATTTTAGAGAGCATGCACTCCTTCTATTTTATCCTTCTCCAAGCAGAAAAAAAATTCACTGAGCAAAGGGCACCTAGGATGCCCAGGAGCCCTTCATCACATTCTCCAAGTCCCTACAGCAGTATTGGACCCTGTTGGGCCCTGAACACAAGCTTCATGCCTCCTTGCATAGCTTGAGACTCTTCCTTTCTCCCAAAAGTTTACCACGTTCATGATGTCTACAACTTCAGGCCCAAGAAATAAGCTGTGCTGGCTTTTGATATAATGTAAATTGAGTTTAGATAAGGAGGCTGAGGGATCTTTATCTGTAAATATGGTACTAGATAGAATAGGAAACCAGGAACAAATGGATGGGCCATGGCATGGATACCTACAACTAGTTTTCCCTTTGTCCTCATTTCCCTAGGAATAATTCCATGGTTTCCTAGATTTCTAAATTAAAACCTGGATCTCCAAGTCATTATAGAGGCATATTTTTACAGTAAAAGCAATACAATATTTTATTTCTTTCCTATGCTTACTTGAGCTACTTTAAATATTGGGGTTGGTTTTTCCAGAAAGATACTTTCCATTTCCTCTGATATTCTACTTATGTAACTGTCATATGAAATGTACATATGAAAATGGTAGGCACACAGTCTTTGTATTAATGTGGCAAAGGAGAAAAGTGCTTCCCCTTCATTCTCTAACTAGGTTCTATTGGAGAGATCTTTCATGAATTAATCACATGTGAAAGGGTCCAAAAGCAAAGAATAGTGCTTTCAGGTTGTGATATAAAGAATAAAAATGCAATCCTTAAATAATTTATCTGATGATACATTTAGAAACAGTATACTAAATGTATTCAACATTAGATTTCTTAGCCATTTATCAACTATCACCATTCTCTGAAACTATTTGCAAAATATAAGGAAAGACATTGATTGCAACTTTCCTTGTAGGCTTTTAGGTATTGATTTTGGGGTTTTGCTTCTGAAATACCCTTTATATATTTCACTCTATATTATAAATACAAGCAAAAGTTTTCCCAGTTATGCTGTTAGGTTAGCAATTCCTCTCATATCATGTCTCACAGTGCATAAATAGCATATCATTTGATTAAAAATGATTTCAAGTTTAAAAATAAACATGATAGTAGAAAAATATCAATATCATAGCTTTGACATTAGTAGGAAAATATGAAGAGTAGAAAAAAATACATTAAGATTAGCGAAAAATCATAAGACTCAATCAATCATAAAATGTTATAATTTCTTACAAAGTAGAATTCCCACTCAATAAATACATGTGCTTGTATATTTTAAATTAAAAGATTGCCTTCATTTTGAAAGTTTAGCTCTGAAAACCCAAGTCATGTATGAGGGTACATAATGTACTACTACTCCACAGTGCCAACCAACCAGAAGAATTGCACTATATTTTCAGGAAAACAAAAAACTAGTACACAAAAAATACAGAAATAATTTATATTTTATTAAAAATGTTTGCTCTGTAATCATTCTAATAGTTTTTTTCAATTAGAAGATCATTATTTTAAGAAATTTAAATGATAGTCCTTATTATACCTATTAGATCTCTTAAGAATCTAATAGGGTTATGGCTCAGCGGTTGAGCACTTGCCTTGCATACGTGAGGCACTGGGTTCGATCCTCAGTACCACATAAAATTAATAAAGATATAAAAAAATAATAGCACATCATTTAAAAAAAAGAATATACCTATCTATTTGGTGAAGGCAAACTGGAATGTTTAATCAAAATTTAGTTTTTATGTGCCCATAAAGTCTGCTTTCTCAGTATGTTGCTGTTGCAAGGTTCAGTTCAACTGTCTACTTAGCAGCTACTGCACAGACATGTTAGAACATTTGTCTTCCTAAATCTCAGTCTTTACAAATCAGCTTTTTGCAGCAAGCCAAATATATTTAAAGTATAGTGTATCTTCTCAGAACAGTTTCCTACTTTTAAAACTATGACTGACAATGAATATGTATTTCCACTTGGCATTGAAAAAGGAGAAGAAAAAAAAAACCAACAAAATTGCCTACACAACAAACCTCTGTAGGGGAAAGAAGAAAAACAATCCATAATTTGATGACTTGCTCATATATTCCCCAGATATTTAGATAATTGAAAGATGATAGGCAATATTTGGTTGTACATTGGGTAAATACTGGCATAAAAGACAACAGGAAAATACACATGTGGTCCACTAGAAAACCACGTTGTTTTCAAAGAAGCAGTTAGGAAAACAGATGGTTATAGAATTTTAGCATAGATTTCTGAAAACACTTTTAGTTCTATTGTATTATGGTGTTAGCTATGCTTGCACAAGTCCAGAAATGTTGGAGAAGTGAAGCTTGTCTACGAATGTTTAATTTGCTGGATATAACAATTCGAGTAACCTCCCTCCCTCACCACTGCCCACTGAATGAATGAATTTAGCAACTGAATCTCACTATAGCCGTAAAACTGATTTGGATAAATAATAAGCAAAGATTCATTTTTGGAAAGTTTGAGTTCAATGGCCAAAATAGGCTTTTCTTCTAGTGTGAGATGTTATACTTTGAAGTAGCATGAAATCTGTTGATGGCAACATTTAAAACGCATTATATCTCTGCAGACAAAGAAGATTTCAAAGTCATAAATCTTCTTCTTTTGGTACTGGGAATTTAACCCAGGAGCACTTAACTACTACTGAGCCACATCCCCATCCCTTTTTATTTTCTATTTTGAGACAGGGTCTCACTAAGTTGTGAAGAGCCTAAATAAATTGCTGAAGCTGGCTTTGAACTTGCTGTCCTCCTTAATCACCCTCCTGAGCCATAGAGATTATAGACATGCACCACCATATCCAGGCTCCATGTTTTTTGTCAAAAAGTTCCTTCAACAAAGCTTTTATACTTTAGGAAGATTTGCTAAATCTAGCACAGGAGATGAATGGCATAGGCATGAAATTCAGACACACTTGGAAGAACAAGTTATGAAGAACAGAAATGGGAAAAAAATGGAAGTAGATGTCCAAAGTCACACTTTCAAGAGTTTGCATGTCTTCTCTTTGCCATAGCTACTCTTTTTGGTTCTTGGATAATTCATGTTGGATAGTGTATTTATGAATAGTAATGCCTTATGTTTCTACCATTCAAAAATGACATGAGTAAATATTCTATGTAAATATATTTGAGCATGAATTCTACATTGATGCAGATGGGTATAAGAATTTGTGGTGCAATCAGGCACTGTACATGCCTGTAATCCCAGCAGTTTTGGAGGCTGAAGCAGGACGATTGAAAGTTCAAAGCCAGCCTCAGCAACTTGGTAAGGCCCTAAGCAACTCAGTAAGACCCTGTTTCTAAGCAACTCAGCAACTCAGTGAGACCCTGTTTCTATATAAAAT
>PVHX01009020.1:26894-79335 GCA_004024805.1 Geosciurus inauris | reverse complement strand
ATTGTATATCTTCTTCTGTGAAGTTTGTGTTCAGCTCTTTGGCCCATTTATTGATTGGGTTGTTAGTTTTTTTGGTGTTAAGTTTTTTGAGTTCTTTATATATCCTGGAGATGAGTGCTCTGTCGGATGTGTGTGTAGCAAAGATGTGTTCCCAGAATGTCGGCTCTCTGTTCACTTCATTGATTATTTCTTTTGCTGAGAAGAAGTTTTTTAGTTTGAATCCATCCCATTCATTGATTCTTGATTCTACTTCTTGTGCTATAGGAGTCTTGTTAAGGAAATGTGGTCCTAATCTGACATGATGAAGATTTGGGCCTGTTTTTTCTTCTATTAGGCGTTGGGTCTCTGGTCTGATTCCCAGGTCCTTGACCCACTTTGAGTTGAATTTTGTGCATGGTGAGAGATAGGGGTTTAGTTTCATTTTGCTGCATATGGACTTCCAGTTTTCCTAGCACCATTTGTTGAAACAGGCTATCTTTTCTCCAGTGTACATGTTGGCTCCTTTATCTAGTATAAGGTAACTGTATGTAAGTGGGTTCGTCTCTGTGTCTTCTATTCTATACCATTAGTCTACATGTCTATTTTGGTGCAAGTACCATGCTGTTTTTGTTACTATAGCTTTATAGTATAATCTGAGGTCTGGTATTGTGATGCCTCCTGCTTCACTCTTCTTGCTCAGGATTGCTTTGGTTATTCTGGGTCTCTTATTCTTCCAAGTGAATTTCATGATTGCCTTTTCTATTTCTATAAGGAATGACGTTGGGATTTTAATTGGGATTGCATTGAATCTATATAGTGCTTTGGGAAGTATGACCATTTTGACAATATTGATTCTGACTATCCAGGAGCATGGGAGATTATTCCATCTTCTAAGATCATCTTCAATTTCTTTCTTTAGTGTCTTGTAGTTTGCATTGTAGAGGTCTTTCACCTCTTTTGTTAAATTGATTCCCAAGTATTTTATTTTTTTTTTGAGGCTATTGTGAATGGGATAGTTTTCCTAATTTCTCTTTCAGAGAGTTTGTCACTGATGTATAGAAATGCAATTGATTTGTAGGTGTTGATTTTATATCCTGCTTCTTTGCTGAATTCATTTATTAGTTCTAAAAGTTTTCTGGTAGAATTTTTTGGATCCTCTAAGTATAGAATCATGTCATCCACAAATAATGATAGTTTGAGTTCTTCTTTTCTGATTCCTATCATTTAATTTCTTTCATCTGTCTACTTGCTCTGGCTAGTGTTTCAAGGACTATGTTGAATAGCAGTTGTGAGAGAGGGCATCCCTGTCTAGTTCCTGTTTTCAGAGGGAATGATTCCAATTTTTCTCCATTTAGGATGATGTTGGCCTTGGGTTTAGCATAGATAGCTTTTACAAAGTTGAGGTATGTTCCTTCTATCCCAAGTTTTTCTAGTGTTTTGAGCATAAAAGGGTGTTGTATTTTGTCAAATGCCTTCTCTGCATCAATAGATAAAATCATATGATTCTTATCCTTAAGTCTATCGATGTGATGTATTACGTTAATTGATTTCCATATGTTGAACCAACTTGGATTCCTGGGATGAACCCCACTTGATCATGGTGCACTATTTTTTGATATGTTTTTATATGCGATTTGCCAGAATTTTATTGAGAATTTTTGCATCTATGTTCATCAGGGATATTGGTCTGAAGTTTTCTTTCTTTGATGTGTCTCTGTCTGGTTTTGGAATCAGGGTGATACTTGCTTCATAGAATGAGTTTGGAAGGGTTCCCTCCCTTTCTATTTCATGAAATAGTTTGAGGAGAATTGGTATCAATTCTTCTTTGAAGGTCTTGTAGAACTCAGCTGAGAATCCATCTGGACCTGGGCTTTTCTTGGTTGGAAAGCTCTTGATGGCGTCTTCTATTTCTTTGCTTGAAATTGATCTGTTTAAGTTATGTGTGTCCCCTTGGTTCAGTTTGGGTAGGTCATATGCCTCTAGAAGTTTGTCGGTGTCTTCAGCGTTTTCTATTTTAATGGAGTATAAATTTTCAAAATAGTTTCTAATTATCCTCTGTATTTTAGTAGTGTCTGTCATATTTCCTTTTTCATCACGAATTTTAGTAATTTGGATTTTCTCCCTTCTCCTTTTCATTAGGGTGGCTAAGGGTTTGTCAATTTTGTTTATTTTTTCAAAGAACCAGCTTTTTGTTTTGTCAATTTTTTGAACTGTTTCTTTTGTTTCTATTTCACTGATTTCAGCCCTGATTTTGATTATTTCCTGTCTTCTACTTCTCTGGGTGTTAATTTTTTCTTCCTTTTCTAAGGCTTTGAGATGAAGAGTCAATTCATTTATTTGTTGACTTTTACTTCTTCTAATGAATGAATTTAATGCTATGAACTTTCCTCTTAGCACTGCCTTCATGGCATTCCAGAGATTTTGATATGTTGTATCAGAGTTTTCATTTGCCTCTAAGAATTTTTTTATCTCTTCCCTGATGTCTTCTGTTATCCATGTATCATTCAATAGCATATTATTTAGTTTCCAGGTGATGGAGTAGTTTCTGTTTTTAAATCTGTCATTGATTTGTAATTTTATTCCATTTTGGTCAGATAGGATGCAGGGTAAAATCTCTATTTTTTTGTATTTGCTAAGACTGGCTTTGTGACATAACATATGATCTATTTTGGAAAAGGATCCATGTGCAGCTGAGAAAAAAGAGTATTCGCTCGTTGATGGATGGAACACTCTATATATGTCTGTTAAGTCTAAATTATTGATAGTTTCATTGAGATCTATGGTTTCTTTATTAAGTTTTTGTTTGGAAGATCTATTCAATGGTGAGAGAGCTGTGTTAAAGTCTCCAAGTATTATTGTGTTGTGGTCTATTTGATTCTTGTATTTGAGAAGGATTTGTTTGATATACATAGAAGCCCCATTATTTGGGGCATAGATATTTATGATTGTTATGTCTTGTTGATGTATGATTCTCTTAAGAAGTATGAAATGACCTTCTTTATCTCTTTTCACCATCTTTGATTTGAAGTCCACTTTATTTGATATGAGGATGGAAACTCCTGCTTGTTTGCGGGATCCATGTGAGTGATATTTTTTCCCACCCTTTCACTTTCAGTCTGTGGATGTCTTTTCCTGTGAGATGTGTCTCTTGAAGACAGTATATTGTTGGGTCTTTTTTTTAATCCAGTCTGTTAGTCTATGTCTTTCAATTGGTGCATTTAGGCCATTTACATTCAGGGTTATTATTGAGATATGATTTGTAATTCTGGTCATTTTGGTTTGTTTGTGGTTTTTACCTTGAGTTGTTTTCTCTTTTGAATGGTCTTTCCTTTAGTGTAGTTCCTCTCTTTGTAAATTTTCCTTGTTGGTTATCGTTTTCTCTTCATGGAATATTTTGCCAAGGATGTTGTGTAGTGCAGGCTTTCTTGCTGTAAATTCTTTTAACTTTTGTTTATCATGGAAGGTTTTTATTTTGTCATCAAATATGAAGGTCAATTTTGCTGGATATAGGATTCTTGGTTGGCATCCATTGTCTTTCAGGGCTTGGAATATGTTATTCCATGATCTCCTGGCTTTTAGGGTCTGGGTTGAAAAATCTGCTGAGATATGAATTGGTCTCCCCTTGTATGTAATCTGGTTCGTCTCTCTTGCAGCCTTTAAAATTCTATCCTTATTCTGTATGTTGGGCATTTTCATTATAATGTGCTTTGGTGTAGATCTGTTGAAATTTTGTACGTTTGTTGTCCTGTAAGCCTCTTGTATTTGATTTTCCATTTCATTTTTCATATTTGGGAAGTTTTCTGATATTATTTCATTGAAGAGATTGTGCATTCCTTTGGTTTGAAATTCTGTGCCTTCTTCTATCCCAGTAAATCTTAGATTTGGTCTTTTGATGCTGTCCCATATTTCTTGTACGTTCTGTTCATGATTTTTTGCCATCTTCACTGTATGGCCAAGTTTATTTTCAAGATTGTATATCTTGTCTTCATTATCCGAGGTTCTGTCTTCCAGGTGATCTAGTCTGCTGGTGATGCTTTCTATTGAGTTTTTTATTTGGTTTATTGTTTCCTTCATTTCAAGTATTTCTGATTGTTTTTTTTCACAATCTCTAGCTCTTTCTTAAAGTAATCTTTTGCTACTTGTAATTGCTCTCTTATCTCTTTGTTAGAAAGATCGATGGTTGCCTTTATTCGCTCTCCTATTTCTTTGTTGGATCGATCAATTTTTGCCTGTAATTGTTCACTTATGTCATTCTTTAGTTCACTGATCATTTTAATTATATACATTCTGAATTCTTTCTCTGACATTTCAACAACTGTGCTATCAATGGATTCTGTTACAATGGTATCCAGGTTTCTTTGGAGCACTTTCTTCCCTTGTTTTTTCATGTTGATTGTGTGTATCTTCCTTTCTTGAAATACCAATCTGAGGTATTGCAGCTTCTATCCTATAATCTTGTATTGACACTCCAGATTACCTGTGTCTCACCTTGGAGCTACTTCTGTTCCCCCAGTGTCCCCAGATGGGTACTACTTCCACTAAAGTTGGTGGCGGAGGTAGTGGATGTACCTTTAGAGGGTAGTGGGAGTGGCCTTGGTTGGGCTCCTGAGGCGGCCCCTGAGGGCTGTTTTGTCCCTCTCTTGCACTCCTGCTGGTGAACAGGAACTCTGGAGCAGAACTGGAGGCGGGCCCAGGTCTTACTTAGGCAGAGTCACAAGCAGGAGAGTCTGTGTGCGACCCTTACAGTGAGTGTGAGCTCCCCTGGGGCTAGAGGCCAGCAGGCTCTGGTCTGCCTTCAACTGGGCACCCCTAGCATTCCCTAAGGGTGGTTTTGGGCCTTCTGTCTCGCCTGACCACAGGAACTCTGGAGCGGAACTGGGGCGGGCCCAGGCCGCCCTTGGGTGGGCCTGCCTCGAGCTAGGGTCTCTGTGAGGACTCTTACCCTGAGTTTGGGCTCCCCAGTGACTAGCAGCTAGCAGTCCCTGGTCTCCTGTTGGCTGGACACCCATGGAGTTTCCTGAGGGTGGATCTGGGCTCTCTGCAGCTCCCGCCGGTCCACAGGAATTCTGGAGCGGAACTCTTGTTAATAGTTATATATAAAGAATAAAGATGACCGTGAAATTATAAACTTAGGAAATGGAAAAGATGGTTCTAGGATTAGCAGACTTGAGGGAGAAACGAGTATTAATTGGTTTACAAAATATCATGAATTATATTCTCCCAAATCTGACATATAGGTGGGAACATCCAGGAGCTAGTTGAGAATGTGGAACTACAGTATGGAGAGGTGAATGCCACCACAAAAAACATGTGCAAATGAGTGCAAGCTGATGGTGGGGAGGTCGATGAGATCTCTGGAAGGACAGCTTGGAGCAAGGGCAGAGTCAAAGTCTGGGGACACTCCCAGTGAGTTCTATAATAGCAACTGGGGAGGGGGAATGTTTAGGGTAGGGCAACTAGAAATCATCCAGAATGGTGACATTTGAGCTGAGCCAGCCATGTGGAGAACAGGGGAAAAGTGACCCAGGCTGAGGGACAGGAATTACAGAGGCCTTGAGAGGGAAAGATCTTGGTGTATTTAGGGACCGTAGGGGAAAATGTGGCTGGAGTTGGTGAGGAGGAGGAAGGTAGCAAGATTTGATTTGGTTTATAGGTCGTGGTGAGTTTACATTTTATTCTCAGGGCAGTTGGGGGTCACTGATGGGTTTTTAGACAGGTCATTATGACAGTAGGAAGACAGGTACTCATTGAGAAGGGACGCAAGAATGGAAGCAGAGAGGTCAGCTAAGAGACTCTTGGAGCTGTTCTGGTGGGACATGATGGTGATTTGGGTTGGGATAATGGTGATGGAGTGGAAAAATTTAAGGTAGAAAGATCAGAGCTTGATTTAAAAAAAAAACCTCAAGATGCTCGGGAATCTTGTTGAAAATCAATGGCCTTTGAAATTTTAGAGTTGGAAGTGATGGGAGGGGTTGCCTTATAGAACTCCTTGACCACCTTCCACTCTTCTCTGTACAAATCCTTTGCAGATAGTTCTCTCTCAACTTGGTGCTTCTGATGGGTTTTCATAATCAATGTTTCCTTCAAGGACATGGCCCCACCCTCTTTTCATCTCAGCCCTTTGTCCAAGTGCTGTGTTCCAGCCGATTTGGACATGCCAGTAATCTATTGCAGGGCATGGTGATTCCCTAGTTGCAAAGTGGGAGTCATGGGGATGGGGTGGAGGCTTAGATGATAGAACATAAGTTGGGGCAAGTAACTCCTCTCCAGAGACTGGCTCTGGATTACAGCCAGCCATCTTGTCTCAAGGGCAATGCCAAGTCAGTTGGCTCCTCTTCTTGGAACCTCTTCCCCACATTCCAGCCTTTTGAAATCAGACTTAGTGTTCACAGTCCATGGTTTATTGCCTTCTAGTCAGTGGAGCCTTTCCCTGTTTCCCTCACATGATGTCATCTCTCATTCTTTGGAGCTTCCACTTTTGTACCTCTTTTTAGGTATTTATCTCATTCCAGCCTGTTATACTTATTTCCAACTTCCCCTGAGGCATGTGTTTCCTTGACTTCTCTATGCCCTACAGGCCCCTTTGTTTGTGGCTTGTGCATATAGCATGGTCCCACTGAAGGTTGTTGAGTGAATTGAACCCATGCAAGTTCAAATACATGCTTCAGACATGGTGGATACGCTGAAAAATTAGAAGAGATCTCAGGTTCCCCTGTGAGTGCTGATTCAAGTGTCTGCACACAGGTATAAATTATGGGGCACAAAGGAAGTAGAGAGAGTAAATGGAGTAGTTGGGAGTATTTAAAATTAAGAAGATGACATAACAAAATGCCTTTAGAGAACTATGACTCTGAGCAGAAGCCTGACCACCACCCTAATTTTTCCTTGTTTAAAATTTAAAATGGTCTGTGGGGAGATAATCTAGTCTGATTTTATTGCAGAACTCAGTTGGGAAATTAGGTTTTTATTTTGGGAATTTGCAATAAACCATATTTCCTGCAAGGAAAACAGGGAAATGCAATCTTGCTATGTGCCCAGGAAGAAAAGAAAATGGTTTTAGTGAGCATGTACAAGTTTTATGTATTATTGCAAATAATATGCATATTCATTTATATACATTATTGCAAATAATATACACATCCATTTATTTGCATTATTGCAAATAATATGCATGCATAAAACTGGTACATGCTCACTAAAACCATTTTCTTTTCTTCCTGGGCACACAGTATGACTACATTTCCCTGTCTTCCTTGCAGTTAGGTGTGGCTGTGTAAAGGGCCCTGGAAGAGGAATATGGACAGAAATGATGATAGCACCTACAGGTCTGGACCATAAAACCTCCTGCATCACCATCCAGGTTTATTCTCTTTTTTGCCCACTGGTTGCATGCCAGAGATCCAGTGGTGAGCAGTACTATCCACTAGAACTTTCTGTGACAAGGAATGGTTTTTATCTTTCTGCTTTCCAATATAGTAGCCAGGAAATGTAGCTGATGTGACTGAGAAACTGATTTAAATGAATTAATTTGAATCATCCCATGTGGCTAGTGGCTACCACACTGGACAATGCTACTTTAGATGAAAAGAGTCTGGTTCCCAAGCAACTGACGGAGCAGAGTCCCACGCCTACCTGCATTGCATGGTGAAGTGCATAAGAAATAAATATTTACTGTGTTAAGATGACAGGATACAATATCTGGTCTATAAAATGAGGGATGCCTGCTAATTAGCCTACAGTAAAAATTCATAGAGCATCTGTCTTCAGCTGGGTACCAACATGGCTCAGCAAACCCAACATCCAATATAAAATCCAATTATCTAGTGTTATTCTTAAATAGAAAATTTAATTCTCTTTCACCTTTCTTGATCTCTCAGCCTTGCACCACCTTAGTTTATTGGGAGGAAAAAAATTTGGATGCTAGGAAGTGAACACTATCTCCTTTTCCCATAGGGTCACAGAGAGCAGAGAGGGTTCTGGTTTCTCTTCCATCACTGTGTGGCTTGGACAAGTCACGTGACTTCTCTGGTGACTGCTGTCCTCACCTAGAAAATTGTGATTCTGGCTTTGTTTCTTATTCTAAAACGCTCCTTTCAAATACCTGCTCGCTTCCTGCACCCTTACGTTTCTCCTTAGGTCTTGGATGGGACGTCCTCATCCCCGGTGCCCCTGACGCAAGCCCCTTCCCTGTCCTCCTGGGGTCCACTCTGCGCCTCCGTCTGCAGCCTTGCATGATCTCCTGCTTCACTACCTCTTTTTTCTTTACCAAAAATTATGCCCATTCTCCCTGTCACTACTGCCTCATACCTCACTTACCTTTTTCCTGTCTGTCCCCGACTTCACTGCTGGGATGGATTTTAGGGACATCATTGTAATGACCTTCCTTAGCTCCAAAAGAGTGGGCTCTGGGGACAGAGTGAGTCTCTCCTGTTTAGACAAAGAAAGATGCTTAATTATGTCATATGGTTCTTCTTCCCCCCATCTATAAATTCTAGACTCTTACTTCCTTTATTCCCAGGGTGTCATGAGAATTAAAAGTTTGTAAATTGCTCTGAGTTCCTTGGGGATAACTGGCAAGTTTAAAGAATAAGAATCATTTCATATGAAGCTGTTGAAAAGCAGGCCGTGAATTGATTCACAGTCTCTCCCATTGGGTTAGAATTATGAACATCTCAGATGAAATATCACATCCCATCCAGACAGGTGATGACTATGTTAGGCTGCTAATTATCATAAAAATCTTGATTTGCACTTCTGACTAGTTCTTAGGCACTGGGTTGGGGAGTGGGGGTGACAGGAAGGAGGACACTCCAGGGAGCTTTATAAGCCTGTCTTGGAGTTGGTGATGGGAGGTGCTTGGTCTAGTGTTCTGTAGAGAAAGATTGACAGCTCAGTGCCATTAGCACTGTAGCTGTTGTTACTCAAAAACACTATTGTTTTTCCTATCTCCTCTGGTGGAGGCTTGGCCTCCATTAGTTCTTCACCTTGCTCTTCCTTACTCTTGTTTTCCTTCCTCTATCCCTTCCTCCCTTCCCTCCCCTCTCCCCTTTTGTCTTGCCCTCTTTCCTTCCTTCCTTTTCTTTTTTCTTCCCTCCCTTTTACCTCTATTTCCCATTAGTTTTCATCATCTACTATCCTGAAAAGAGTGGAGATAACATAAGGCATTAGGTAAGCAAGTTTCCTGCTCTCATATAATTTGCAAATAATGATGGTTGACAACCAATGATATCAGGGATTAAACGGAAGTGTTATTCATGCATTTGCTCATTTATTCATTCAACAGATCATCATAGAGAGCTTGCTGGGAGCCAGGCAGTGTTCTAGGCACTTGGGGTACATCAGTGAGCCAATGTAAGTGGGGCTGTGGTGGGCCAGGTACAGACTTCTCTGAGGATGCAAAGCAGGAGACCTTGGGGTCTTGCTGAGGGGGCCAGGAGGGACCCCAGGGAAATGATGCTTTGTCTGAACCCTGCAGGGTGAGAATTTGGATGGACAAAAGGGACCAGGGGAAGTAGTTTAGCCAGTTGCTGGAGGGGACAGTTGGTGAGAAGGACAGAAAGAAGCTCATTTGTTGTGGCTGGTACCTGTCATAGGTGAGGTCAAAGTGGCAAAAGTGAATCCTGAGAGCCAGGCAGGGGCTGAACCCTAAAGACTGTCTAGGACATGGTAGTAGATGTGAAGTTCACTCTAGGGCGTTTGAAGCATGTTGGGTGGGGTAAGACGGAGGTAGATCAGAGCTGTCCAAAACAACGTTCTGCAAGCATGGAGATTCTCTTACCAAGATGGTTGCAACTAGTCATGGGAACTGTTGATTGCACACTTCAATTGTGACTGGTGTGACTGAGGAACTGAGTTTTAAATTTTATTTAAATGCAAATAGCCACACAGGGTAAGCAGCTACTGTAATGGAGGTGCAGATTCCTATAGCCAGCTCATCACATCCAGAATCCAGTCTGATCTCTCTTGCACAGCACCCCCACGGGGGCAACTCCAAGTCCTTCCCAACCTCTGAGACCTGTTGTCCCAGTTCAATCTCTCAGTTAATTCAACCTCCCCGTTCAGTTTCCATGTGTGTCCCCCTTCCTCTTCTATGAGTCATCACCCTCAGGGTGGGGACAGCTCTTGGGCTCTTGTTTTTGTCCCAGGGCTAGGCCACAAGCTTGATTCATCATGTAACTTTGATTGATTGGCTTCTGTCTTCCTTCCTGGGATGCTGGGTGCAAAGCTCAGGGATGTGGATACTAGCTTTGTGGATGGGCTGCCCTGGAGGTCTGTGTGAAACCATAGCATGGCCTTGAGGCACCCTTCAAGAATCTGTCTTGCTTGCCCAGCCTCAGACACCTCAGTGCTCTGAACAAAGTGAGGTTGAAGGATGCTCTGCTTTTGTGGGAGGATGTTGCCTCATGACACCCGTTGCCACCCCCAAGAACACATGGGTTGCTCCTCTGAGTACTTTACAGCGACACGGATTTTGTTTCCCATTCCTGTATTTTCTCTTGACAGTCAAATCACTTTCCCACTGAGGTTTACAGTTTTAAAATGATCAGAAAAGGGCCTGATTTCCTCACTCATGTGTTCAGCACAGCTTGAGGCTTAAAAGGAAATGTTCTCACGGTAATTGCTCTGAGTTGATTTGGGGGTAACGGATGATCTGCCTCTCCCCACCTTCCCCCAGTCATCTGAGCCAGAGAGTTGGGAAGCTTCTGCCCCAAGGGAGAGCTGCTCCCCAGCACTGTTCTCTATGTGGTAGCAGGAGTCCCTGTGGCATGATGTTCAGGGCAGATGGTGTCACCCCTTTCAGGGTACACAGGCACTGGAGATGTAATTTTGGTGGTGGAACAGGGATCTTGCCCTGGCAGTGCCTTGGTTCCCACTTGAGGAACTCGTGTTCATAAAGTAGCAGACTCTTACCTGCAAGGATAGGAACCTCTGTACCATATATAGCTGCCCTCCTGACCTCATGCTCTTCTGACTGTTGGAAAGCACTTCCCTGGGCTGAGCTAAAATCTGCCCATTGTATTTTGTATTGCTGGGTCCCGACCTTCCCCTTGGGACTTGTAAGCCAGCCACGCCTGATCATCCCACCCTCCACATGGACACCCCAAGTATTTGATGGTGGCTGAGTCCTTCTCAAGATGGGCTCTCAGAGTTCCATCAGTCATTTCCTAAAGAATAAGGGCTCTAGACCTCTGGTCATCCTGGCTAAGAGTCTTTAGTGTCTCCCCTGAGAGTGGAGCTCCAGAGCTAAGCTTCACACTCCAGTGGTGGTCCCAGCAAAGCAGGGGGAACAAAGCCATCTCCTCCTTCATGCTAGATGTTGCATGTCTGTCTGTAACACAGACCTCCAGTTGCAGTCGATGCTCATTATCTGCAGTAGTGATACCCTGTAAGGTCTCTGCAAACACTGAGTGAGCCAATGCAGAGCCATTGCTCCAAGGGAAGCAGAGATACAGAGTTAGGTTCTTGTGAGCCTCTGATCACAACATTTTCATCAAGTGATCAGGATATCTTGATCTTGTTTTATGTGGTTCTTTTAAAGACACTTTTTGGAACATACAGTGTTGATTCATTAGCACCGAGCTTATAGCCAACAGCAGTACACTCATGCCTGAACAAAGCTTACCCAACAGGTGTGTTTTCTCTGTAAGGCAATTGCTGCCTTCTTGCTCTTAGAACACCAGACAGCACTTCAGCACCATGTGCAGGAGCCATTTTAAACAGCAAACTCAAAACTTGTGGCATGAACTAGACCACGAAAAGCACACTTGTTTACAGCATGAGACCTGAAACAAGAAGGTACAGGATGACCTTGTCTCAGCTCAGCTGGGGATGAGTGTGTCCCGTGACTCTAATATTTTGCCATCCTGCAAGTGTGCCTGGATGAGCATGATTTCCAAATACACTTTAATGAGTGAGTAAATTCACAAATGTGGAGTTTTCACATAATGAGGATGGATGTACCATGAGCACAAGGAAGGAGGGGGGAACAAGTTGGCTTTCTGCAGGGAGAGTGAGTTCAAGGGCAGAAACAGTATGAAATTTTACATGAATGTGTCCCAGGGAAGTCTCAGGTGGCGGCCTGCATCTGTACAGTATGTATGTGTCTTACTTTCAATCCTCTGTGCTCATTTGGACTCTCAATTTCATCAACTGTGTCTGGAGCAGCGTCTCACCCAGAGTGGGCACTTGGTAAATATTCGTCATGGAGAAGGAGGAGCCGAGGGAAAGAATGAAATGAGGCAAGGGATGTGTCCAGGAGCTAAGGGGTGCTTAATGTGAAGACTCAGAGCTTTAGATTAATTCCAGACCCTTTAGAGGCAGTGGAAGGCAGTGACGGAGGAAGCTGAGTGGCTGTGACCGCGGGGAGGCGGTTGTAGATGCCGCCATGGCGTGTTGGGAAGGGACTACTGAGAGTAGTGCATTTGCTTTCTGTTCTCCCAGGACTCTCCTTCATGAAGTCACGAGGCCTCTTTTCCATGTGAGCCATCCCTGCCGTTCCCCACAGTGCCCATCCATGGTTCCCAGGTACAGAGGGGCATGAGCCACCTTCCCAAGGGAGCAGGATCAGTGATGGAGCCAGCCCTGCTTCCATCATTGACCCAATCATGACAGGAGTGGCTTCAGCCAAATTCAGTGATCACCAGAGGAGAGGAGACCTTTTTTTTTTGCCCCCTCATTTTGAACAGCAGCTTAGTAAAGTGGAAGAGTTAAGAGAACTTACAAGATGTGCTGTTCGGTGAGGTCCATTTGATTCAGTTCAATAGACGTTTGTGGAGCCTCTGTGTGTCCTTCCTGCAGCAGTGCATGGAGTCGCTGGCTGGGCAGAGCAGCACTCTTGAGTACAGAGGCCAGGGACAGCTGTCTCAGGCAGGAAAGTGGGTTTAGTTCACGAGCCAGGGAAAGGCTTGAAGGAGTGTTGTCAAGAGCTCAACAAGGTTGCCGTAAGCCACGTGCTTTTGTGTGGTAAGCAGCTGAACTCAGAGGTCTGTTGCCTAGAGATGATCCTCTTCCATTGGGCTGCCGGCTCAGTGCATTTGCCCTGCAGCTCAACACCTAAGAGCTCTGTGTGTTGTAGAGGTCACAGAGATGAACAAGATAGTGAGGTACGATGCAGTGCACACTCCAGCAGGGGAAATAAGTCAAGTGGACACAACTGTATAATTACAGGATGTCTCCAGTGTTGTGTGATTACAAAGGAGGGAGAATTGCTTCCTCCTGGAAGGAGGAGATGATTGACATGCTTACTCTCTAATTGCACCTGCCCTTGTCTCCCTGTCTCTGTACTTTCCACCCAGATGCTCAAGCCAAGGAATGTAGAGGAGTCTTCACTGGTTCTTTTCTTTTCTTTTTCTTTTTTGGTACTGGGGATTGAACTCAGGGGCACTCGACCACTGAGCCACATCCCCAGCCCTATTTTGTGTTTTATGTAGAGACAGGGTCTCACTGAGTTGCTTAGCACCTCGCCTTTGCAGAGGTTGGCTTTGAACTCGCAATTCTCCTGTCTCAGCCTCCCAAAGTGCTGGGATTACAGGCATGAGCCACCGTGCCCGGCTACTGGTTCTTTTCTTTATCTCCCCACATCCAATCCAACACCAAGTTGCTTAACTTCTTTCTTCAAAATAGAGATCAATTCTGTCCTTTTCATTTCTTATTCATCACAACACTGAAGCCCTGGACACAACTACCTATTGCTGTTGGAAAAAGAAAAACACCTCCTTGGTTGTTTAATATTCTATACATCTTCCTTTCCCATAAGTACTTTTGCAGCAGCCAAAATCAAAAATCAAGTGGAGCTCCTGCCACTCCCCTGCTCCAGAACTTTTGTGTCTTCCTGTAGTTGTTAGGGTCCAGTCAGTGAAACAACTTTAGGGATTTTAAACAGGGGGTATTAATGCAAGGATTCAATTGCATAGGTACAAATGCAGGGTGGAAGGCTGCCCAAGCAGGAAGCCACCACTGCCTCTGCACTGGTGGGACCCAAGCTCCGCAACCCAGAAGCTACTTAACTATGAGGAATCCTGCCTTGTGGTGACTGGGACCTCAGGAGGAGGAGCTGTCTAGGGAAAGCTGCAATGGCATAGAGACACTGCCATTGACATAAATGCCAGCCAGAGCCACGAGGGAGATGGAGTAGCATGGCTTCCTCCTTCTGCCTTTCTTCTGCTCCTCCACCAGGGCTCCCATGAACATCTTGCCAGAAGCCCATTGTCAAGTGTGAGGGGTGCTAAAGGGTGGAGGCAGATATAGCAGGGAGCAGGGTCGAGTCAACTGTTGGCTTATGGAGAAGATTCAGGCACTGGCTGAACTTTTCATGCAGACTGGGTTTGGCCTTGGCTATTGAATTTGTCTGTTAGAAAGTGTTACTTTCTGACCAGTGACCAAGAAACTGGTCAGCAATTTCAGATCTTCCCCGCCCCCCCGTGTGTGTGTGTGTGTGTGTGTGTGTGTGTGTGTATTGGAGGGCCAGACTTCTTCTGGGCTGGAGACTGGATAAAGGCAAGAGAACCTCTTTTGATCTCACCTTGGGCCTGGGAGAATAAGGTGCAGAGGTGCAGGATATCCTTCTTTAAAGGAGTTCTTTGGTAGATCATCACAGAAAGTTTAAGGCATAGGCAGTTTTGATGCCTCCAGAATTTAATCCCAGTGTCTTGTTCAGGCATCAGAACATTTCAGGATCTGTACTAGTCTGTTTTCTGTTGCTATAACAAAATGCCTGAGGTTAGATAATGTATAAAGAAAAGAGGCTTATTTAACTCAAAATTTTAGAGGCTGAAAATTCACAATTGAGTAGCCATGTGGTTTGGACTTTAGTGAGGACTCTTTGGCAGTGTCACATCATGGTGGATGGCATCATAGTGGGAGCATATGCGAGAAGGAGAGATCACATGACAAGGCAGGAAGCCAGAGGGTGGGGAATGGCCAGGCTTCCTCTTTTATAATAGTCGTCTAGCAAGAACCAATCAAGGTCCCATGAGAATTACATTAATTCTTTTCAAGGGCAGTGCCCCTAATGACATAATTACCTTGCACTAAGCCTCAGCTCTTGAAGGTCCCACCACCTCCTCCCAGCACTGCCCTTGCTGGGGATCAAGCTTCCAACATACGAACCTTTGGGCATACATTCAAACCATATCCAAACCATGCAGGATCATTCAGTCTTATCTCCTGTGTTTCTCCAACTGAAATACTCGTGCTGACACTTGACTAAGACTTTTTAATTTCAAAGTGCATGCCTGTGCATGTCTGATTTCTTCCATCCATATCCTGTTCATTCTTCAGGAACAGCCCCAAACTCACTTTTCCCATGGAGCCTTCTTGGTTCCTCCCAGCCCACAGGTATCTTTAGTTCCTTCTCAGAAATCCTAAGCGGTGTAAAGTTGCTTTAACTACTTAGTTAGATCATAACTGTGCCCAAGAGGGATAGTTTATTGCCTTAAAAATAATTTTAGTCTCTTCTAGAGCAGGATATCACTAACTAGGTTTTTGTATTCCCACGTTTCACCACGGTGTGCAGAAACACAATAGATGACTGGTCAACTTCTACTAAATAGAAATTTATGTAATCCTAAAGACCAAATTGTTGACAGTAAAAAAAAAGAAAGAAGCAGCTGGGCAGATAAAAATTTGTGTTATCAATGATCAAGAAACCCTCCAAAAAGAGTTCATTAGAAATAGGACAGAGTAATGCAGTCAATGATGATGAAAGCCAATGTGAGAACAAGAAGATAGAGACTGAGATGGGAGCAGGCTGAGAAAGCTTATATGAGCACATTGTGTGATGCTGGCAATTTTGACATGTTATGTTTAGCAATGAATAATGGATAACCGATGTGGTGGAGAACGTAAGACTGGTTCTTCAGGGAGGTTAAGAGTGGAGTCTGTGTAGTGGTAAGGAGTTAATGTGGATATCTGTGTTGGGAGTTACAAGACCCGTCTGTTCACTAATCCAGATGGTGCTCATGAGTGTGAGTGGATTTTCTTTGTGAAGTGCTGAAGGTTTGTGTAGCTGCAGGTGTTGTTTACGTGTTCCTTGCAGTTTTACACCTAAGTGTGCTTATCACCTACACATAGGCAGTGGGGGGAGGCTGCCCGGATTCAGGTCCTGGCTCTACTATTGACCAGTTATGGTGCCTGAGGAAAGCTACTAGACTTTTCTGGGCCTCAGTTTTTCTCATCTGCAAAATATGGTTAGTAATAGCACCTTCCTTATAGTGTTGTCTTGAGGATTAAACAAGATGCAATATATGCAAAGGATTCAAGAGTGTCTAGTATGTTATAAGAAGTAATATAATGTTATTTATTATTACTATTAGTTGTCTTTTATGCTGTCTTCAAGGTTTTGAGGATTTTTCGTGTTTCCTGAAGGTAGATTTGGTAGGATTCACTGATGATCAAATGTGGGGTATAAGAGAAAGATAAGAGAGAAGGATTGCTTGCACAACTAGGATGGAGATGCCACCAATTCTGGAGAATGTGAAGCAGATTTGGGTGGGAGAAGCTAGGAGATTCTGTTCAAACATGTTAAATTTGAGCTGAATGTTCAAAACCCAAGTAGAGAGGTCATGCAATTAGTTACATGAATCAGAAGTTTGGGGAAATGATTTGGACTGAGTTACACATTTTGGAATTGACACCATATAGATGATAATTAAAGTCACAAGGGAGTAAGTGTAGAAAAGAGGACCAAAGTCCAAGTCATAGGGCCTCCCACTTAAAGAAGTTAGGCAGA
Organism: Geosciurus inauris; assembly: GCA_004024805.1. NCBI lineage: Eukaryota > Metazoa > Chordata > Mammalia > Rodentia > Sciuridae > Geosciurus > Geosciurus inauris. The sequence continues at coordinate 62,627 of PVHX01009020.1, read as the reverse complement.
AGTAGAAAAGCCAGGAAGCAGGAGGGAAACCAGTTGAGTGTGGTATTGTGGAAAGCAAATGAAGAAAGCATGTCAAGGTGGGGGTGGGAAGGAGGGATCAGCTGAGTCAACCAGTTGATTTGAGATTGTATGCAATTTTTATTTTATTTTGTGGTGCTGGAGATTGAACCTAGGACTTTATGCATTAACTGCTATAAGTCAGTGTATTACTTACCTATTGCTGTGTAACAAATCACTCCAACATAGAATAGATTATAATAACAAACATTTATTATTTTATAAAGTTTCTGAGGGTCAGGAATCTGGAAGCAGCTCAGGTGGGAGTGCTGACTCCAGATCTCTTATATGTTAAGTTGTGATTTGGGGGTGCGGGCGTCTGTAGGCTGGAAAATCCTATTCTAAGATCAGTCTGGCGGTCCTTGGCCATTCCTTGCCATGTAGACTGAATAGCTTTGTGATGTGACAGCCAACTTTCCCCAGAACAAGTGATGAGAGTGGGGGGGACCCCAAGATGGAGGTCACAGTCTTTTGTAGCCTGTTTGGAAGTGCCACACCATCACCCCTGAATGCTCTTGGTGTACTGTGTGTGTGGCGGGACACTACAGAAAGCTATGAATACCAGGAGGTGGGAGTTATTTGGGAAAGTGGCTGAGCATGAAAAGGAAAATTGATCATTGGGTTTGACAATCTGGAGGACACTGGTAACCTTAACAGATGCAACGGGGAGAACACTTTTATGCACATTGGTATAAGAAAGGATGGGAGGAGGAGGACTGAGACAGAGTATGGACAACTTTTTAGCTGGTGAAGAAAGTGGTTTTTCTAAGATGATAGAATGGTGTGTTTGCATGTGGATGGGAATAATCCAATAAAGAGTGAAAAACTATGGCACAGATGAGAGAGGAGATAGTGGAGGATTGTCCTTGAGTGGGAGAGAGGAGGGGGGCTTGTTGTCAAGAACAAAAGGTTGACTTTCGGTGGAACGTGCTTGGTTCACCTGGAGTAACAGCTGGGTGACAGTTCCCGGGAGGCTGTGCAGTTCTCTTCTGATCACTCCATTTCCCACGGTGAAGTGGGAAGCAAGTTTATCCCCTGGGCCTGGCAGATGGTTGGTATTTTTAAAATTTGTGGCTTTGATATCTTTGATGATTTTGATGTTGATGGTGGTGATGATGGACAACTATGGCCTCGGTTAAGGTAATTTCCCAACCTTCTCCTTTTGCTTGTAATTGTAGGGTAGAACTTCTATTCTCATGCTTGTACAGGTGGTGGGGCATCTGCCAAGTCATGGTGCTTTTTGTGGAATAATATAGAAACATAAGATCTACTTAACCCAGAATATATAGTTTATGCTAAAACAGATAAAAGCACCCATAACATTCTTCCATAGACAGGAGGTATCAGATCTTAAGAGTTGAAGAAAAAAATTACAGGAGAGAAACCTTAACATTAAAGAAATTCTATTAACTAATTTTTCTTTTGAGGTTTAAAGGAAGATTGTAGTCGCTTTATACAGGACTAGAACAAATCTGGGCAGCCTACAGAAGGTGCCTGGTGTGAACACCTCCATAGCCAACCCAGCAAATGGAGCAGCTTGGGGCTAACATGCAAGCTGCAGTATCTGCCTCTTAGGGTGGTTCAGAGCTCCCCAAATAGCTGCCTCCAGGTGAGGGAATTCTGGAGCTGACCAAACAGATCTGGACAGTGGGAAAGTGCAGGGGCCTGTAGGAGCTATCTGGATGTCTCTGGAAGGCCAAGAATGTGAGACCCACCCCAATGCTTCCCACACTCCCAGCCGGCCTCATATTGTTGAATCCTCTCCTCTCACCACAATACAGAGTGGATAGGACTCTGTCGTGCTGTCCTAAAAAGCCCAGTCTTCTACCTGGGCCAGGTGTTTTCATCCCCCCTTGAGGCTAAGAGGAAGACTCCAGGGAAAAGGAGGGTAATGAGCAAATGCTTTTGAATAAGCTTCCTTGGTGATGCTTAGAACCCAGCTCCAGGACCTGAAATCCCTCCCTGTCTTCTCTGCTCATCCACTTGTCCTCCTGCTGGGTTCCCCAGCCCTGGGACCTCCAGATGCAAGTCTGGGCACAGGTCAGCCCTTCCCCTTTTGTCCTGCAGGCAGTGCTCATGGACATCGTCCTTTTTCTCATCAAGCCCCTGCCCTATTGGCAGGGACAGAAAGTTACCCTGGAGATCCTCCTGGATGTTCTCCTAGCAACCACACTAGAGCAGGTGGCTACCTATTTTCTTTGTTTTGTTCTTTTGTACAGAAAGATGCTCTTGAAATAAGAACAAATCAACTAGCTAGCCTGTCACTAGTGTGCTAATGTCACCTTTGCAGATTGGTGTGTACCTCAGGAAAGCTACCTCTTCCTCTCCTCTCTGTTCTGGGTTTCAATCTTCATTGCTACTTCAATCCTAGGCTTCCTGTAGAGCACTTTACAGGGTACTGGAAGCCTCTAACTTCTGTCTATTCTGAGATCAATTGTGAAAGGAAACTGCTTCCTTCTCAATATTTATGACCCCTCCACCCCCACTCTGCCCCATGCTTTGGGTGAGAGGAGGGGCACCTTAGTTTCCCTTCCTATTCACTCTCCAAGTGTAAGGACCAGTTCTTTTCCATATTGTTCCCTGAAAAGAAGGAAAAAGAGAGTAAAATATTATAGTACCAGAAATTTCTTCCATAAGCTTAGAAGCTTAGTACTTTCTCACACCTTATTTAATCCTCATAATAAACCCATTGGAGGAAAGGATAATTATCCTCACATTAGAGATAAGAAAACCAAGGCCCAGAGAAGCTGGCTGACTTGCCCAAGGACATTAAGTGGTAAATGGCCAAGCCAGGGCTAGAGAAGGAGAAGAAGAGCCAGAGCGGGTAATGAAGCAAGGTTGTGCTCAGGAGGGGAGATGCGGCAGCCACCGTGGGCCATGTGGAGGAAAGCTGTCCCACCATGGGCCTCACTGGAGGACACCTGGGGTTTGGTGGAACACCAGCACGGCTGTCTTCCCCATACCCAGCCTGGCCACCTCTCACCATGACAGCCTCCAAGAGCAGGGGACGTTTAGGAAGGATGTCTAAGTAATTTCCATGGGCTTTTCATTTCATCAATCAAAACAAGAAGCTCTTTGACATCAGTAGCCCCATCCCTAAAAAAATCAGCCTTTCAGCTCGAGCCAACCAGAAAGAGACCTCCCCTCCGCCAGGCAGTCCCACCGTGCAGAAGGTCACTCCAGAAATTCCATCTACATCAGGAAGGCATATATATCAGAGCTCCTGTGCTCTCCCCGCTATGAACCTGGATACTTCAGGGAGTCCCACTCTGGGTCCTTCAAAGCCTTTGAGGATCCCTCCTGGTATAGTGACCTTTCTGCCCTTCCTCTGACATTGTGGGAGTTGACTCTTCCCGAAATAACCTGATTCAAAAAGTCCTGGATTGCAGGAAAGTTACAATTAACCTTTCACTGCAAAGAAAGCCCAAAGAGATCTGTTTTTTTCCAAAGGAAAAAAAGGTGGAAGAAAAAAAAAAAAAAAAGCAACAGAAAAATCTTGTGGACCTGTGAAGTCAATTGAGAAGACACTGAGTTATTTCAGTGAAGAGTTACTCTGACAGGAGATACACTGATTTTTGGCTTCTCTCCATTATTTCTATTGCCAATTACATCCTCTTTTTTCTAGATTATCAGTAGTGGCCAAAGGTGAATGAGTTTCTTTTCCTCCCAGTCTATTGATTTCTGGGTTGATACACATTGATTTCAGTCCAGAATAAGAAAGGGCATCCTAATAGAGTTATCCAAAGTTGGAGTACTTGTCTTGGGGGAGCGAGCAGTGAGATCTCTGTCAACAGAGGTGCTCAAACAAAACTGAGCTAGGATGTGGGAGTGTTGTAGAGCTGACTTAGCAAAGGCTGGAAGCTTAGTTCAGGTGATCTCTAATGTCCTCTACCTCACGTTCAGCACTTACCACTATCTTAGTCTGTTTTCTGTTGCTATATCAGAATGCCAGAGACTGGCATTAAAGAATAGACAGAGGTTTATGTGGGCTCATGGTACTGGAGGTTGAGAAGTCCAAGAACATGGTGCTGGCATCTTCTTGACTTCTGTGAAGGCCTGATGCTGAAGCAGCTCATGGTGGAAAGCGGAAGGGTGAGCAGGTGTGGGAAAGAAACGAACCACCAGGGACTGCCTCACTTCATTGCAACCCGCTCCCATGGTAACTAGTCCAGTCCTACAGGAAATAATCCCATGAGAAAGGGGGCTCCACCTCCATGACCTAAACTCCTCCCACTAGGCTCCGCTTCCCAACCCTGCTTTGAGACTGTTGAGAAGATTAGCTACAAAGGTTTTGCAAGCCTGTGGGATGGTGCTTGGCTCAAAAAGAGGTAGTTTATATTTATAAAAAATATGATAAACGAGGGCTTCTTGCCACAGAGCTTCCATATTGTCTATAATTCTTCCAGTCCCTGTGAAAATAACTCTGATTCTTATAAGTGAAAAATCAGACTAAAAAGCTTAAGCGATGTGTGGTCGGTGGAGGTGGCAGCCCTACACCTATGTGGCAAGTCTTCCTTACACCCAATTGGTAGAGCCCTTCTTGTCTCAAGTCTTAGAATCACACTATCTGGCTGTTGAGCATCCCTGGAATGCTGGCACCTTAGAGGATGCCAATTTATCTAAGTGATTTTCATTTCACCTCTAATGAAGAGCCTGGCCCTGGGGACTTTAGTTTGGGTTGGAAAAAAGAGGTGGAAGAGAAGTTAGGATGCATCCTTGGGGTGTGATGATTGATGGTCTGGCCCCCCTCTGGTGCTCCGCAATTTCAGATAATTATGTATTTTCAACCAAGGCAATCTGTTAATGTAAGTACATGTACATTAATTTTTGTAACTAGATGAGACATTTCATGTGTGTGTGTATATATATACACACACACACACACACATATATATATGTATACACACATAGATTTAAATTTGCAAATCAGAAAAACATGTTTTTCAGGTCACTTGTCTAAAATTTTGGATTAAAACATGGCCATAATTATGGGGGAATTTTATAGATGGTTATGGTGAAGATAATAAGGAATTTGAAAAAAGAGGGGAGTAGAAAGACCTAGAAATTGAGGGCAGAAGGTGGCAAGAGAGTCCAGGGACCAGGAAAGGAGGCGGGAAGGAACCCAAGACTCATTATGTCCATTTCCTCCTTGTTCTGTCCCAGAGGAGAGCTGTCACTGGTTCCCACCAGGTGTTGACAAGATGTCGAGGGATGACCTACTCCCCCTTTCCCACACCTCTCTGGGCAGTCCCAGGGCTTATTCTGTGATGACACTGCCTGGTGCTGCCTGGGAAGGCTCAGGACTATTGTGCCAAACCCAGAATGTACCTTTTCCCACTCTGTGTTGTAGCTTCATTCTCAGGCTGGCAGTGAGGTGGTAGCAGCTGTTTCATGGACATTGTTCAAAGATAGAGAGGGGCCAGTTTTTTACTAGCCTTCCATTCAAAGCTGAAAGAATTTAAGACCCCAGTAAACGTTACCTCATGCTTCCTGGGGTCACATGCCTTTTCTTAACTGATCACCAATAAATGGATGGGATCACCTTGACTGGCATAGTCTAAGTATGTCCCGCTGTGGACCCAGAGCCCAGCCCCAAACTACAGAGCCATGCATGTTTGGGGGAATGAATGGAATGATCCTGGAGAGGTAATTGTAATGCTGACTGCAGTCTTCCTTTTAAGCTTATTGGAGGTGCTCAGGCACTTTAGATTTGATTGTAATTGTTGGTCTAATCTTACAAGTACCTATGTCATACTGCACAAATTCAGGGGATGCCAGTCTGAGTGGCATACTTGGAATTGCCAGCATCATACACTGTGTATATTTATTGAATAAAAAATTCTTCAGGTCATATTATCCCTGGAAATGCAAATTTTGTTCCCTGTGAATTCTTTGGCTTAAAAAACAGGCTAATTATAATATTGTTACTAGTAATTATGTGACAAAATATACAAAAAATGACCAGAAAGAAAAAGTATAAAAATGAACAGTCAGAGGGTACAGGATGAGGGTGGGATGAAGAAAAGACTCTGAAGGGTTTCAGAGATCCGGCATGTTTTAGGAGGTGGGGATGTCCCGCTTCCATTTCCATCAGTACCTGATTATCCAGCGTTCCACTTGTTGGCAGGCTTCTTTGTAACTTCCATGTGTTTGATTATATAGGAGAAGGTACCTAGACAAAGGTCAGACATCTAAATTTGAGCAGGAGGGGCTCACTCTGGCTGATTGATGGGGCAGGGCTCAGTATCCAGAAGGTGTGGCCACTATCTGAGGGGCTCAGCTGGCTCACATGCAAGGCACTGGAGGGCTGTAGTATTGTCCTCCCAGAAGGCCATATATGGAGTTCTCAAATGCCTAGCTCATGGCTTTGATTTGTTTCTCTAGGTGGTGACCCAGATGGGCTTTCCCAGCCTAAATTGTGTTCCCAACTCAGTTAATCAGATTTGCATTACTATACCAAAGTAACTGCGATAATTAATTTAACAAGATGAAAGGTTTGTTTTGCCTCACAATTTTATAGGTTTCAGTCCATAATTATTTGGTCCATTGCTTTTGGGCTTGTGGTGAGGCAGTACATCATGGCAGGAGGGCACACAGAGGAAGCTGCTTACCTCATGGTGGCTGGGAAGTGAAAGAACAAGAAAAAGGGACCAGGGATCCAATATCCCCTTTAAGGGCATACCTCCAATGACCTAAATTCCTCCCACTAATCCCCACCTCTTAAAGGCTCCACCACCTCCCAATAACAGCACCAGAGGCAGGGGACCAGACCTTCAACATATGGGCCTTGGACATTTAAGGTCCAAACCACAGAACTTACTTAGAGCTGCAGTGTGAGAGGCAGCTCTTCGTTGATGCCTTTGAAGGCCCAGGTGGGTGTTCTGAGCCTATTCAGGGAGGAGATTAGATCTCCCTGTATGAACAGTGGTGTCCATAATTTTACTGTAATAGTAACTTGCTACTCTTGAGATGAAAATCCCCTCTAAGAAAATTGCTTCAGATAATCTTGGTCTATGTGGGCAGGAGGAGCATGATCAGAGACTGGCTGGGATCCCCAGTGTTCCTGGAATTGACACTTGATAAATATTTTAATAGAAAAGAGGCTATGGAGAAATTTTGGCAGCAGTGTGCATTTTGTTTTCTGAGTCTGAGGGTGTAGTGGGATAAGAGAAATATCTTTCAAGAATGCTGTGGTCTTAGCCCAGGTTCCTCTCTGTCCCAGGCAAGGCCCCTGTAGCCCCTCACTGGCCTTCTACAAGTCCTGGAAGTGGTAGTGTTTGGTTTTCTTTCTGGCCATATTTTTTTTTTGAAGCTATTGTGAATGGGGTAGTTCACAATAGGTCTCTATCTCCATATAGCCCAAGGGGAAGTGGAGAGGGCTAGGCACCCATCAAAGAGTGCACAGGTAGATGGGTCTGTGACCCACCCACACTTAAAGCTTTTGAGGTCTTGTTTTTCAAGTCATCAGAATCCTTTGGTGTATTGGTTGATTATCATGCCATTTAGAATTTCTCCATTCTTTTATGTTAAAAATGTGTGTTTGTCTATTACAAATTATAATAAGGCAAGTTTTAGCAATTAGTTACAGGTTGAGAATCTTTTTTTTTATTTTTTTAAGATATTTTTTTAGTTGTAGATGGACACAATGTCTTTATTTTATTGCTTTGTATGTGGTGCTGAGGATCGAACCCAGGGCCTCATGCATGCAAGGAAAGCACTCTACCACTGAGCTACAACCCCAGCCCCCAGGTTGAGAATCTTTAATCTGAAAATCTGAGGCTCAAAATGCTCCAAAATTCAAAACTTTTTGAGTGCTGATGTCAAAAATGGAAACTTACATACCATTAAACTATGTTTCATGCACAAAATTATTAAAAATATGGTATAAAATTACCTGAAGATTATGTATATAAGGTATATGTATATATGTAAACATAAATGATTTCATATTAGTCTTGGGTCCCATCCCTAACATACCTCATTGTGTTTTCATACCTGCACCAGGGGCAATAGTGTATGCAAATATTATATTCCAAAATCTGAAAGAAATCTGAAACACTTCTGCACGCAAACATTTCAGATAAGAGATACTCAACCTGTAATCCCCCTCTCCTTTGTCAGGTTGGCCAATATTGAACGTATTTGACATATTTGTAAGTGTTTGCTTTTGTGATTATGTCACAGTACAGTTAGAAATAGTGTCACTGAGTTTGCAAGTGCTTTTGCATATTGGTTTTTTCCTCTCTTGGCATATGGGCAAACTGTATTTCTGCCCCTCTGCAGAAACAGTGCCAGGCAACTGAGTTCTGATGGAATATGGGAGAAGGGATATACCCCACTTAAAGGCCTTGCTTTTAGTCTCTTAAAAGATCCTCCACGTGCTTTTGCCTTTCTTTTCGTCCTTCCTTCCTTTCTTTTTCTTTTTCGTTTTTTCTTTTGTCTTCCAACTGGCAACAAAAATATTCAGTGGAAAACTTTGAGACCCCAGGCTCAGGTGTTGGCAGGGCCAGCTGCCTGTTCTGTACACAAAGTTTTATTAATTACAGCCAATACTCATTTGATTAAGTATTGTCTGTGGCTGCTTTCACACTGAGAAGAAGTGAGTAGTTGCAACTTAGGTCTCATGGCCTGTACAGCCTAAAATATTTACTATCTGCCCTTTTAAGAAAAAAAGTGCTGAGCCCTTCCACAGCGGGTAGCAGAGCTACAAAATAAAAGGAACTGGATTCCTGAATGACTGGGTGGAACAGAGCCTCTCTCTCCCATCTTCCAGGCCAACATGTGTCAGTAGACAGTGACATTAAAGAGAATTAAATCTTTATTGTATTAAGCCACAAGTACTTTGAGCTTATTTGCTAAATTATTCACTCTAATAAAAACATAAGTCATTTTACATAATAAAAATAATAGCTAATAGCTATTATTATTTATATATTAAAATTATAAAATATTTATATATTTTATATTTATTGAGCATTTTTTTCTGTGCCAGGTACTGTTTTACATTCCCCTATATTCAGTTCTTTCAATAAGAACTTATGAAGTATTTACTATTTTTTAAATTGTAGAGGGACACAATATCTTTATTTATTTTTATGTGGTACTGAGGATCGAACCCAGTGCCTCACGTGAGGCAAGCACTGTACCACTGAGCTACAATCCCAGCCCTAAAAAAAAAAAAATTTTTAACTGATACATAAAATGTGTGCAGATTCATGGGGTACCAGGTGATGTTATATAATATGTACTGTTTTGTTTTTTTTTTTTTTTTACAGTTCTGGGGTTTGACCTCAGGGCCTTGCACATGCTAGGCAAGTCTCTTCCATTGAGCCATATCCCCAGCCCCAAAGTTGGTATTCTTCATGACCATTCTATGGAAGAGGAAATGGAAGGCTATGTGATGTGCCTTCCAGAGATTGAGCTGGGGAGAGGGGAGCTGGGACTCCTATTCAGGAAATCGAATTCATACTCCAGAATGAGGCTTCTAACCTTTCTCTTCCCCCTGCCCCTGACTTTCCCTCTAACTTAGAATCTCCAAGTTCTTCCCTGGAAACTGATTCTCACCACAGACTTCTGTAGCACTGGGTGTATTATTATCCTCATTGTGCAGGTGAGAACACTGACCTAGAGAAGTAGAGTGCCAAAGGTTGCTTGAACAGCAAGTGGCAGGTCTGGAATCTAAACCCAGAGCTTCCGATGCTGGATTTCAGACTCCTTTTGCCCCTTCACAGGGACACAAGTGGACTTCGCAAACACTCCAGATTTGAAGCAGAGTGTTTCCTTTGGGTGTTGGTTTATATTCAAAATGCACCAGCCTGTCATATTGCCGTTGGACATTAGCCCATCCTTGAGCAGTCACCATAACAACATAGACATATGGAGAGCAATGTCAGGTGGGCTAAAGCTGATGCCAGTCCAGGGGAGAATGCAGCGTTGCAGGGAGTTGGGGTGGGCTAAAGATCCTCCTGAGGTATGTTTTGGTAAGTTCATTTCATGGTATAGACTGAGAATGATTGAGAGGGACACTGTTCAGCGACTTTTAACATCCCAACCCATCCAGAATAATACCTCTTACCAACCTTAGCTCAACCTTTGAGAATGACAGGATACTTATAGGACAGCGTTTCAAGACATGATTCCTAGGAAGGAGTGACTATTGAACATGCAGATTTCTACTGGGCGCAGTTGGTAGATGCCTGTATTCCCCTCTATTGGGGAGGCTGAGGCTGGAGAATTGCAAGTTCAAGGACCGCCTCAGCAATTTGCCAGACTCTATTTCATAATAAAAAATAAAAAGGGCTAGAGATGTGATTCAGCAGTAGAATGCTACTGGGTTCAATTGCCAGTATGGGGTGGGGAAGTGGATTCCTGAGCCAACCCAAGATCCATCACATAAGAATCTCTGGCTAGAAATCCAGCAATCTGTATTTTGAACCAGCGATGTAGATGGTTGTGGTGTACTCTCTGGATTGAGGGCATGGTCTCAGGGAGGCGTGGCAAGTGAAAGTAATGTCCAGATCCACTCTTCCTTGTGGGATCAGGAAGCAAGCTCATTTGGCAGGTAGGTGAGCACAATGTGTAGGGTCATTTCTGGCCATTCTTTTTGCTGCAGGAAACCCACTAACTATATCAGGTCTCTTCTCATGAGAATCAGTTTTAGAAAGGAACTGGTACCTCAGTTATGTCATTTCAGATCTTAAAATTGCTTTCCTCTGTGATTCTTAATTTCTAACAGTTGGGAATTGAGACCTCCTCTGTCTTCTCTCTGCTTAGAGTGGACAGAAGGAGCAAACCAGGATAGCTCAGGGCCAGCTTAGGGACCCTTGTGAGCTCATTGTCACCTTATAGTGCTCATCAGTCCCTTTCTGCCCAGTGTCTCCCGGCCCATGGTCCCCATGGATATGCAATGGAGATCTCTTCCTCCTTGCGGGACTCAACCCTTGCAGCACGTGGAGACTCTACATCTCCGAAAGCACAGGCTGCCTTCACTCCCTGGCTTGCCCATTGGTGGAAGATGCACATGTTCTGGAAGAATTGGAAAGGGAGTGGTGGGAACTAGAGCAGTGGGGTTGGCATGGGCACAAGCCCAGAGAGAGCTGGATGAATGGCATCAACATGGTGATCTAACCTGCAGAGCCCGAGAGGCACAGATAAGCCCAGGGGGTGCATGGACCATTACTTCTAAAGCATTCAAATAGATGAATAAAAATTAAAACTCTTATAAAGGGAAAGATGGTACAAAGGACATGATGCTCATTTGTGGAATAGGATCTTGACTTTGATTTTGGAAGGGTGGGGGGAGATGAGTGCAGGGTAGGCAGGACTGCCGTCACTGGCTCAGGTGTCTTTGAAGTGCAGGATGCTTGGCTGTGGGTGGAGGAGGAAGCCCTTACCGGGCCTTCATAAGCAAGGGCTTTTGTCGGGCTTCTGGGTTGCACGAAGCCTTTTTCCTCCTCAGGATCCTCATAATGTACAATCACATCCCCTGCCCATGAACCAAGCATGGACATAAGGACTGAAAAAAGAGGAGAGTGGAAAGCAAGGGTAGGGTAGGACAGGGGCCCTGGGGGCTCTCATCTGCCCCATCTCAAGCTGGCATCTCAGAGCAGCAGGGCCTGTTCTCCTTCTATTAGGGAGAGGGAGTGAGGGCCACAGGGCAGCACATAGGCACTCAGGAAGCTCCCCACATGGTCTGTCTGTCCCAGAGTCTGTTTTCTGGATCTCTGTATATGCCTAGGGCTCTGTAGAACCTGCCTTCATGGGCTCCAGCAAGATGCAGTTGAAAAACCAAAGTGTACAAAAGTTCAAGAATAAAGATTTATCAGAACACAGCCATGTGCATTCATGTACGCATCCCTGGGCTGCGATAGGGATTGAGTCATTGCAACAGAGACTGTGTGGCCTGGAAAGATGCAAAAAGTTACTGCCCATCCCTGCTCTAGAGAGACCTGAACCAGCATTTAAATGCTTACTTAGCCTCATGGTGAAACACATCATTTCTACTCACAACTCAAGTCAGAACTGCCACATACCCTCCCCCACATGGGAGGCCAGGAAGGGTATCCTACTGTGTGCCCAGGTAGGGGATAACCAGAATATTTGGCAAACACTACTAAAGACCACCTAAGCACCTTTTCTGTGTTGGGCTCAGTATCGGGTGCTGGACATACACAGATAAATAAGACAAATCTTTGATCTCAAGAAACTTAAGGAATGCCAGAATTTGGAGGTTGGGAGGAGGAGGGCTAAGAATAGGGGTGATTCCAATGCCCTTCCCTGGAAGCTGTAGACTGTCTGGTCTGAATTGCTGGAGATGGAATATATTCTCATGGCTTGATAACAACCAGACCTGGGCATTGGCTGGCTTGGCAAGCAGTGGGGGTGACAGATTCCCCTGATGAACATTTATATCAATAATAGAAGGGTTGTTTAACAGGAATTCTTAAAGGAAAGATGAGATAATTTCATGTTTTGATATTCGTAAAATTGATTCCGTTGAAGCCTGAGCTCTGCAGTGCATATTATTGCTGCTGTAATTTTGGCAAAGATGTGATTCAAATTGGCAAAGTGTCTGTGAAGGGGAAATCCAGTAAGGAGAAAGAGTGGGTGGGTGGGCCAGGAAACAGAGATCAGGAGCCAGATCCTGGTGGTCTGGTGAGAGCTGCTTGCCCAGGAGCCTTTGCTACAAGGGGCAGGAGGGGGAGGAGGCTGAAGACCACAGAGTCCAAGAATACTTGGAGTAGCTGGAGCTGCTAGAGCCTGGGGAGGAGGGGGAACAGCCAGGGGAGGGGTGCGTGCGTGTGTGTGGTGGTGGGGAGACATTTAAACATCGTAGGAATGAAGGCTAAATTTAAACCCCATCAAGTGCAGTTGAGACAGAATGACAACGTGAGGAACATGAATCACTCTTTCTAGGGACCCACCCAACTCTTGGCAGGATTTGGAATATATTTTCTCCTTTATTTCTCCTCTCTATCAAGCTCAGCCTGGAGTTTTTACCTTCCCATTCCCTATTCCCTTGACCCAACCTTGGCATCCTGGAGACTAGTGCTGACCACCTTGCTTAGGAGCCTCTGGCTTAGCACCACAGAGGACTTGGGTGTGCTGCCGCCAGGGCGGGGATGACCAGTCCAGATGCTAGAAAAGGAGGAGGAGACAAATGAAGAAGATGCCATAGGGACCCCTCTCTAGGGAAGGCAGGGTCTAGTTAGTGGTCACATGAGGCTTTACCACGTATGTATTATCATCAGCCTTTCTTGTATATAGCTACCTTAGTGTAGTGGTTGGGGGAGGGGGACTGGGAGAGACATCTGTGGATTCTGCTCTGTGGGATAAAGGCAGTGGGTGATCAATGTAAAAAAAGTGATGAACTCAGACTTGAAGCCTGAGTTCTCTCCTAACTCTGACCTCTATTGGCACTGTGACCCTGGGGATGTTGTTCCATGTCTCTGGACCTCAGCTTCCTCATCTACAAAATGCCCTGGTTAGGTCATTAAGATTCCTGACCATTTGATCTTCTTTGTTTTTGTGATTTGCCTTGTGACTTGTAGTCCAGACCAGGGAAGGCAAGGAGCAGCTGTAGAAGGTGGTGTCCCCAGGAGCCCAGCACCGTCTCTAGCCTGTAGTGGGGGCTCACTGAGAGTTGGATGGAGTTGAATGCCAGGGCTCCTCTGAACATGTAGAACGCTTGGCACTTAGACCCAAGGAGACATGTGTGTGCCCCTTTGTGGTCACTAGGGGTATGGTTGGGAGTGTGAGGGGTGGGGAGATGGAAATTCAGGAATTGGGTCCTGGCTGGAAGGAAGATAGTAAGCAGATATCTTGAAAAACTGATAAGTTGATGTGTTTTCAAACCAGGACTGTCCCTAAGACCTCAGGCTTGAAATAGGAACCTTCTGGATCCTCAGGGTTCCCTAAGTTTTCCTCTCTGCTCTTCTTTTTGCGTATTATCTTCTCCCATTCCTCACCTAGAAAATTTGGTTAAACTCCCTTTCCTCCTCAAAGCCCTCCTGACCATGCCCAGATGGGCAAAGTGACCCCTTGATGAGCCCCAATAGCTGTCAGGTCTACTTCAATAATAGCACACGAGAGTAGTCAAATGGCCGCCCACCCTAGACGATGGCCTTTGGAGGAATCCTCTCCTTACAGAAACACCCTGAAACACTTACCATCATTGCACATGTAGATGGGCCCCGACTTCTGATGGAAGTTTTTGACTTTGTGATGGTGTGAAAGCTGCACACAGTCAGTGGGAACCATACTTTGAGTTTTGATCTTTGCCTGGCTGTTGGTATTCAGTGCCCTCCTCTTTGATTCTGGGCGGCAGCAGTGAGCTGAGCCACAGCATCCAGGCAGCCATGTGATCACCAGAGGTGACAACCCATAGTCGGCCTTGTGCTGTATTGATGTTTGGTACTTTAAGCACGGTGATCGCATTTTTGACTTTGAGATGTCCAACTTATGATGGGTTTGTTGGGAGGTAGCCCCATTAAAAGTGGGGGAGCATCTGTAACTGTGTTTCTTTCACTTCTGTCTTCTGCACTAGACTGTGAAGTCCACGGTAAGAACCAAGTCTACTTTGCTTAAACTCTGATACCCAGCAGCTACTCTCTGGACTGGTCCACAGTGGCTGCTCCTGGTTTCAAGGTCATTTACTGAGCTCCCACTGTGTGCCAGTTTATTGGGCAGGCTTGCTAGGTAGCACTAAGCAAGCCAGCAGGGTTTCCTCAGAGGACAATGCCATTAACCTCTTTCTCTTCTCTATTTCCCTGTGCCCATGACCCTCCCCCACCTTCTCCTCCCCGCCCCTTGTCTCTGCCCGCCCTTCCCCTGGCAGAGCAATGTTCTGTGATGGTGCCCGAGATGCGTGGACTGAGCCCAGGCCGAAGGCTGCCCGAGCCTGCCCTGTGCCCGGCTGCGGGCGGGAGCCCTGAGCCCGGGGCCGTGGGCCATCGGCGCCACATCCTGGCCCTGCCTGAGGAGGAGGCATGGAGGCCCCAGCAGTGCGCCCTGCTGGAGGCCGACGCCTCGGACGAGGTGGGCATGCTGCCCGCCTCCCCGCGTGCCACCATGGCAGGCTTCGACAACTTCTTCCCGGTGCAGGAGGGCGAGGGCCCGGGCTGGGAGGGCGGCTCCAGCCCCTTCCTGCCCGTGAGCCCCGAGGTCATGAAGCGGCGGCGTGGGGGCCTCATCGAGCAGCGCGACATCATCAAGGCTCACCAGGCGCACAAGATGCAGAGCACCCCGCAGGCCCGGCGCAAGGAGTGGGAGTGAGTACAGCCGGGGCGGGGTGGAGGGCTGGGGGCCGGGAGCAGACCCGAGGCGGCCAAGGAGGGCCGGAGGGGCATCGTCTCCACATCCGCTCACCAGGGCTGGGCCCTCTGAATGAGGTCCCTGAGGTCATCTCCTGCCAGCTGTAGGCCTCACTGATCTTCACCCAGGTCTACGGCTGTAAAATGGGGGTGAAGCAAGCTTGTCTCCCACTCCCACCCCAGCTCACCTGTTTTACTAAGGTCCGAGGGAGGAGGAATTGGAGTCTGTTTCATATTCTGAGCATCCCTGTACGACCTGAGGAATCCTTCACATTGTGAATCGCCTGTTTCATCTTTCCTTCAGGAACTGCGGCTAACCCTGTGCTTTCTGATACCACGTTCAATGAATGCATTTTAGGGCAAGTCTCCTGTGGATGGAAGAGATTGACAAAGATTTGTGGCCACCCATGGCTTTATCTCTGCTCTTTTTGGGTAGAGGAAAAGGGTTTCTGCCTTAGGTTGACATTTATTCATACCCCTTAAGAATTTAGGTTTTTATTTCTAGAAGTCATAATTTAAAGGAAGATGGTATTTAATTTAATTCTCAATTGCTCCAGGTTATACTCCACATAAGGACATGTTTTTTTTCCTTCAGTTGACAATTTATTGTGCATATTTGCATGTCCTGTGGCCGGTGTGTCTTTATCTCCTCTTGCCTTGGATGGCTGAGTTGTTAAATGTCATCAAATGCAAAGAGATGAGCTGCAGGTGCTTTTAAATGGAGGTCCTCATGGTGGAATGTACCTGCTTGTTTTGGCTGGGGGTTGTGGATGGTGTGAAAGGTGGTAGATTAGCTGCTGTTTGATGTGGACATTCACGTGGTTAGTCCATTCATTCATTCCATGTGTTGGGCTCCTGGGATTCAGAGGAATTGAGTGCCACCAGGATCCAAGAAACCTCTGGATCGTTTATCTTTTGGCATTGTTAGACTTGAGAACCTCACATTAGCTCTCCTTAAGTGCTGGGCAACATTCTAAGTACCTTGCATGTCAATCTTCACCATAACACTGAAGTAGCTGCAGTTATTCTCACCTTCATCCAATGAGGCACAGAGAAGTTAAGTGACTTTCTCACAGTCCAATAATACCTGCATTGCTACTGTGGCTTGATATTGGTTAGTCATTTGGGGCCTGGCAGACTGGTTCTAAAAGTCACAGTTGCAACCATGAGGGCAAGTGCCTTTCATCCTAATTCCTTCTCATTTCAGCAACCCACTGAGGTATGAGAAACTTGGGACTGATTCTCAAGGTGACCTAATTGCTGGTATGACCTTGAGTCAGTCACTTCAGTGTGGCTTGAGAAATGAGTAGAAGGAAGTAGGAGGCCATTTGAGTACCATGCAGCTCTGGCAGTTGGTATTTCTTCATATTCAGAAGTACTGCCCTTTCCTGCTCCTCTGCTTTATGTTCCTAACAGGACTCCATTCATGC
Organism: Geosciurus inauris; assembly: GCA_004024805.1. Classification (NCBI taxonomy): domain Eukaryota; kingdom Metazoa; phylum Chordata; class Mammalia; order Rodentia; family Sciuridae; genus Geosciurus; species Geosciurus inauris. The sequence goes on along the minus strand of PVHX01009020.1, from coordinate 45,829 downwards.
CGCCCAATGCCTGTCACATGACCTAGCCCAAGAATCCCTACAATTCTCAGTGAAAACCAGCTTCACCGTGACTAGCAATGTGTGAATAACTTTCGTGTCTCACTAAGGTCAACTTTTGCTAATTGGGGTATTGCAAGGTCTAGTAGCAGCTGCCTCCCTGGGGAGGTGGTGGGGACATTCAGGAGACTATTTTCACATGATCAGGTCCTTGAGGAGGCACAACAGGGAAGACACACCAGTGGCCTTGGGTCTTGTCAACCTGTGGGGAATGTAACCATGAAGGAGGAGCCCACGAAGGAGGTGAGAAGGAGTGGTCAGTGGGGGAGAGTAGACTGGGAGTGTCTAGGGACAAAGAAGTGTGTTTGGGAAGGGGGTCATTGTTGTGCAGGGTCCTGCTGAGAGTTCAAACCAGATGAGGGTTTTGAAGGGATCGCTGGTTTGGACAACAGAGAGATGACCTTAATGGGAACAATTTCAGTAGGGTGATGGGGTCAGAGGCCCAGTTGGAGTGGGTTAATGAGACAATGGGAAGTGATGGACAGCGGTGTTTCCTCACCCACCTCTGCTCCCCACACCACAGACTCATCCCTGTAGTTGACTTGGAAACCTACATGATTGACGCCACCCAGACTCCCTCCTTTTATGACCTTGTATGTCCCTCTGTTGCTTCACTGGGGTCTGAAAAAACTCCTCCAGTTCTCCCAACCCTAATATCTCACCTTCTGGAACTTAGGTTCCACCATCAGCAAAGTCCTGTAAGGACTCTCAGTTGCTTTGGACATTCCCTTCACTTTCTTGTTCTTACTGGATCTCTCCTCTCCCCAAGAACTCTGCTTGATCTGCCACTGCCTCAGGTGTAACCACACCACAACACCTGGTACTCTTCAGCCTAGAAGTTGGGTCCTAAAAAATGCCAGCGCTGGAGCTCATGTCATTAGACAATACCAGGTGTTACTGCTGCTTGCAGCCATCTGTCATCTCCTGGCCACTCCCTTCATTCCTGGAAGATTTCAGCATTTGGTTTACTGCCTCTTTCCCCAGCTCCTCACCTGCCAGGGGTTCTTGGTGATTTCAGTATCCACATAGATGCCCCTTCTCTTGCCCTGGCCTCTTTGTTCCTTAGCCTCTTCTCCCCAGTGACTCGGCCTCCTTGCCTTGTTGAGACCTCACGTCTGTGGTCTGCACTGCTCTGCAACTCGATCTCAAGACCCCACTGGCTGACCACTACCCCTTTTCTGTCCAGTGCAGTTCCCTCATCACTGGAGTTGATTTGGAGACCTCCACATCTCCAGCTGAACAGCGTTTGATCCCAAATTCCTTAACCTCACTGCATCTACAAGACATCCAGCTTGCTCCTTACACCACCTGCTCCCTCAGCCCCGGTATCATGTCCATCTTATCATACAAATTCCATAAGCACCAAAAATATTCTCCAGAGGCAAATGGCGACCTTTCACCCAAGATCTCCCAACCTGTGTGTTCTTTCTCCTACCAGCTTCTAAGACAGAGCCAAGGTCAATTGCTGGGAGCCCCCTAACTTGGCTTTTCATCTACACTATGCTTCGCCATTGTTTCTTGCTTTCAGCCTCAACTTCCTTATCCCTCTGTTGAGTCACTGGGTCTGGAAAAACTCCAACGCTGCTTAAATCCCACTTCCCCTCGCCTCCGTTCTGCACATGCACCCGGGTAGCTGGACATGGCTCTGGAGACCCTTGCAGCCAGGCCAGCTGATGAGCCTCACGGTCAACGGATGACCACCACCTCCACTCAGCCCCCGTTCTCAGATCCTACTGTGTTGCCGTTTCCATTCACCCACTCTCTTCTACAGGTTATTCCACACAGCTTTCCCTTAATTCTCAAACTCCGCCAACTGCTGCCAGCCCTCTCCTAGCTTGTGCCTGCTGTAGCTTTCCTACCTCACTGGGAAGACAGCAGCCATCGGAGAGGAACGCATGAGCCCCCACTGCTCCGTTGACCACCTGCTGCCTCTGAGCCCCTCTTCTAGTTCTTTCCTCCTGTGACGGTGTCTGACCACTCACTGAGCTCCGTGTGGAAGTCTGGTGCCCATGTGGAGGAAGGTGAGCACTCTGGCCAAATCCATCTGTCTCTGGTTATTTTATCAAAATTTCCTTTGATAATTTTTTTTGGGGGGGACTGGGGCACTCGACCACTGAGCCACATCCACAGCCCTATTTTGTATTTTATGTAGAGACAGGGTCTCACGGAGTTGCTTAGTGCCTCATTGGTGCTGAGGCTGGATTTGAACTTGCGATCCTCCTGCCTCAGCCTCCCAAGCTGCTGGGATTACAGGTGTGTACCACCGCACCCGGCTCACAATTTCCTTTGGAACCCATTCCAATCAGTGCTTTGTCCCAGTCAAATAAATGGCACTTGTCATGGTGATATTGTTCCCAGTGCCAAATCCAATGGACGATTCTCCATGTCCATCTTCTCTGACCCAGCAGCAGCAGCAGGAGCAGCAGGTGCTCACCCCCTCTTTCTCTTAATTCCCTTTCCATCTGGGTGTCATGATACTACTCTTGGTTCTCCTCCCACCTTGCCAATGCCCTTCAATCTTTTTTGCAAGTTGCTTTTCCCTTTTCCCAGTCCCTGACAGGGCCCAGAGTCTGTTCTCTCCTCTCTAGCACTTACTTCCTCGTGAGCTCACCCAGTCCCAGAGCTTTAGTCACCTTTAATACCGAGAACTCCCAATTTTGTATCTCCACCTGTCTCCTTCCCTGAATTAGATACCACTTGCTTATTCAGCACATGTGCTTGTGTGTCCGTAGGCATTTCACACTTAATGTGTCCAGCACCAAAATATTGATTGTCCTATGTTGTTTCCCTGTCACACACATAGGCTGGCACATTTTGTCTTGGAGCATAAATTTCTGGAAAACAGGAACTTTGGCTTATCTCCAGGGTGTAGAGCAGTGCCTGGAATACGTCGCTCACACTGTTTCCTGAAGGAATGATGAAATTCACAGGGGAATCCATAGCCATTCCAGCCAGGCACTTTGGGGGAGGGAGGCAGCCGAGTTCCCTGGGGATGCTGTGTGGTCGTGCAGGTTGCTGACTGCTCTGCCTCCGCAGGAGCTGCTCACCCATGCCAACTGCTTCCTGGCTTCTCTTCACTCTGTTCTGTAGACAGGATCCTCCTTGTCCTCTCTCAGGGGCACAAGTTTGCTGCCATAGGAACCAGGAAGTCTTCCCTGCTACTTGCCTGCCCCTCCCGTGGCTTCCTCTCCCTCAGGCCCTGTCCACCACCACATAGCCATAGGTCCACAGCAACACTACCAGCTTTTCAAATCCTTCCTCATTGGCATCGAATCTGCTCTGCTGATGCGCGAAGCCCACTGGAAACCCCCTGGAGGTTCCTACGTTCTTTTGCCAATAGCTCGGTGAGTGAGTGTGGGAAGGGGGAGGACTTGGGAGGGCAGGAGACCTCCAGTGAGGGCCTCTGTTTTCCCATGGAAAGTTCTTTCTGTGTTCTCTAAAGATGATTGCTCCATCTGCCATCAGAGGAAGCAGATATTCTTGTTCCCAAAGAACCTATTAGAAGGTTTGCTCAGGCCCGGCATGTAGGCTATGAGGACCTCTTGGTTAATGACAAGTGTTTCTTGTCTACTAAAATTTGTGACTTTAGCAAGGGAGCATGAAACTGTGTTTTACTAATGAAGTACTTTAATTCCCTCCAGCTTACCAAAGGTTCTCATATTTACTATCTCATCTGACCCTCAGGATGACCTGTGGACTCACTGTTATTATTCCTTATTTATAGAAGAGAAAAGTGAGCCCCAAAGTTAGATATGCTGTCTTGAAGATGCCTTCCACCATTGATGGAGCACTGGCTACATGCTAGGTGCTTCGCATGTATCATTTATACTAACGAAAATAATAGGTACTATTAGAAAGAACAGAAACATTTCATAAGGGACTATTATTACATATAGGTTTGGAAGAAAGGAAATTATGTGTAACTTTAAAGTCTGCGTAGGTTGGTATGACTTACTCTATACAGAGGGAAGCGTATTTCCATAATCATAGTACTTATCACACTGTATTGTAATTGCCTGTTTATGTGTCTGTGTGCCCCACTAGACTGTAAGCAGAGGTCTGTCTGCTCTCCGTGTGTCTCCATCACTTAGCACAGTGCCAGGCACATAATAGACGCTTTTATAGATGTTTGCAAAATGAAAAAACAAACAGACCCCTAAAATGTTATTTTGCACATTGGGAAACTCAGGCTTGATGAGGTTGAGTTTCCTGCTGGGGATCACAGAGGGCTTGCACCACATTCTCTGACTACAAAGACCGTGCTTCTTCTAGGTAGATGTACTTCCCACTTTGGAGTCCCCGGTAGTGACTAGTACAGTAGCAGGCGCATGCTAGGAACTCAGTTCATACCTGAATTCTTGCAGGACCATGGGCAAATTGTCACCTCTGCATTTTTAGAGTGCAGGTGGGATTTCATGCCCATCTTGCAAACTTGATGTAACTTTCAGCCACATTTATTTGATTGATAGACTGGTTTGTGAGTCCCAGGGTTGTTCTGGGCTACTTCTCTGCATACAGTCTCCCTGAGTGATGCCAGCAATGTCCACATATTTGCAGGTGACTCCCAAATGTAGATTTTCCAAGACTCTTACTCTTGTGGCCAAATGCTTGCCTGGTATCTCTGTACTTTCCAGCATCTGAGACTTAGTGTGACTAGAGGGGAACTCGTCATCCTCTCCTGCTGCAAGCCAGCCCCCCAAATTTCTCCATGTCTCAATGAGATGGCACTACCACCTGTCCAGTTGCCCTAGCCAAATATTCTCATGATCTTTTATTTCTCTCTTTCCCTTTTCCCACACGTCTGGCCGGTTGGCAAGTGTGTCAACACCATCTCCCAAACATGTCCCAAGTGCAAATGCTTCTTCATCCCCACTGAGGCCAGTCATCTCCAAGCTGCCGACACTCAGACCATGGCAGTGGCCTCCTAACTGGCCTCTCCCCTTGCATTTTGTTTCCCTGGAATCAGGGACTGTGTCTACTCACACAACAGACAAGGTCTTTAGAAAAAATGCAGTTTTCCTTTGCACTCAGAGTACGATCCGCACCCCTTTTCCTGGCTTACAAATGCCTGCCTGTCCTCTGTGCCAGACTCCTGGCCTCATCCCTGCCACACTTGCTCTCCATTCCCTACACTCCCACGGGCCTTCTCTCTATGTCTCTTCCCTGGCTCTGTGCTCTGTCTGGAATGTTCTTTCTCTGGATCTTAACAGAGTTGGTTCATTCTTGCCATTTAGGCCTTGGATACCTCTTCAGAAAGATTCCCTTTAGCATACAGTCCAAGAGAGGTAGCTGGCACCTGTGTCCCATCACCCACACATCACCCTGATGTGAGAGGAGTGGATTCACTGCTTGGTCTACTGTGAAGCCCAGTGCTGAGAACCAAGCCTGACCCCTGGGCCTTCAGTCAGCGTTTGGGAATGAATGAATGCTCCAGAAACAGTTGGCATGGTTAAAATTGTGATCCAGAGGCCCACCTGGCTTCTCACAGCCCCCAGCCATGTTGTCAGGTCTAGTCCAGGAAGCTCAGAACACTGGGGGCTCTAGGCTAGACCAAGGTCAACCCCTCCCTGGGTGTGGACCTTGTGGACTGTAGAACATGGGTTGGTTAAGTGGCAGGTGGTGTGGGCACTGTTCTCCAGGCTTTCATTTGATCACCATGAAACCCATGTCTTATGTGTCTTTGAGCAAAATATTCAACCTTGAGCCTCACTTTCATCCTTTCATCCTCATTATGGAGCAGGACAGTGACCGTTTTGAATCATCACAAAAGATGAACAGCATGTAAAGTACTTAAACAGTGTTTGGTGGTTTCCCCCCTGATATCTGGTTCCTCACTTGGTGGGAGTCCATGATTTTAATAATAGTCTCCAATGGGCCCGGGTGCAGAGGCTGCAGTTGGGTTGGGATCTGCCACATATGTTGATGGGTCACAGCAGCCTATCCAAGGTTGAATGTGGAAACAAATAGAACTTGGCACAAGGAAGCCATCAACATATATCAGCAATTATTATCACAGAGACCAGCCACCTCATGGACAGGAGAGGGAGTTGGGGTTTCCAGAGGCCTGGCAACTGCAGGTGCTTTACAGGAATCATTCCTATGTTTGCAAGGTGGTAGACTGTCGTGACCAAGGGTTGGGCCAGCTATTCCTGAAACCCCACTTCTGTCTCATGTGCCCTGTTAATCTCCTGACTCAGGGCAGCCAGACTAGCTGGGATGATAACTCCAACATCCAACCAACACCCTCATCAGCGTGTGTACTGTATTCAACATGGCCACATGTTCTCTAAGGAAGCAAATATCTCAGTCTTGAGACTGAATTTTAAAGGCCACTGGATCAGTTTTTCTCTGGCCTCTTGAAAGGCAGCCAACCTCAGTGCAGATTTAAACAGGTGGAGAAATCCTCCCATGTGCTGCCACCTGCTGGCAAAATTAGGCATCACTTGGTTTAGTTCTTTGAATACTACAATCTGTGGGCAGGCTTTTGCTGTAGGGGTGCATGGAAGAATTTATTTACTTGAATAGAAATGCTTTATTGAATGACTCAGTATTTAATCCTATTTAAATTTGCATATGTGGGGGGCAGGAGTCTCCAGGTCACTAAGTCTCTGCCTCTCCCACCTTCCCTACTTTGGGCTAATTCTCTCATTTGGATGGGAAGTTGCCCCGAAGACACCTGAGTTTCTAACCCCTGCAAAGTTCAACCCCCTTGTTCAACCCCTTTGCCTTTCAGGATCTTAGGGTTGTAGCATAACAAGCTTGCAGAAGCCAGGACATATTGCCAGTGGAACACAGAAACCATGAGCCTTCCATACGCTGTGGTATCACTAGCCAGCAACGCATTTGAGAACCACCAGCCAAGAAGGGACCTGCAGCATATGCCCTGCTTTCTTGGAATTCTGTGCAGAACAGGAAGGCACAGAGAATCCACAGAAGTGGGCTCCCCTGGGATCTGACACAATTCCAGTGACTCCTAGAGATTTGCTTAAGATGGGCCCTTTGGAGGAACTTCAGCACATACCCTTGAATTTTCTTTACTTGTCCTTGGAAGATTGAAACAAGAGCCTGTTTCTAGGCCTGGTCTCTAGTGGTTTTCCTTTGCCTACACTTCCCCCCTTCAGACTTCCCCTAGAGAGCAGGCAGTGGGAATAAATTCATTGTTGCTTGTGAGCAGTGTGGTCTCCTGCATTGACCACTGAGGCCTTACTCTCATCCCCCCATGCTGGGCATCGAGGGCTCCTCTGCATGCTGATTGGCCCCCTGCTTGGAGCTTGTTTCAGACTCTTGTTTCTAAGGATGCATGTGTACCTACCTTCCCTGAAGCCACCAGATGCCATGGGGAGAGCAGAGTAGTGCCAGGAGCCAGGATTTTATAGATTCTATTACGGCACTTCTTCCCTTCAAGGGCCAGGCCTGGAAAGAGGAGGGAGGGGAAGAGGTGGTGACTGCCGCCTGCTGCATCTGTCTGCCCATCTGTCCTGTCTACATCTGTGCTTCTTTTTTGGGCATCATCAGTCTTGTCCCAACTTTGAGGGGCAGATGACCTTCCCCCAGGCTGCCTCTGCTCTGCCAGCATTGGCCTTGCCTGGGTGTCTTAGGAAGGATATCCTTCTGCCTTTTGTACCGGTCAAGATTCTGCCCCCAGCCATCTTTTGGGGGGAAAAAAGGAAAAGCGGCGCCCTCTAGTGGCAGCTACACAATTTGTCACATTTTGCCTTTTTTCCCCCCTCAAGGTTTTTTTTGTTCTTTTATGGTGCCCTCCAGTGGTTATTTATGTGTATTGCAGCCACAGTCTCCAAGATTTTCACAGAATTCTGTAGTATTGTTGGGAGGGGCTGGCACAGCCTAGAGGTCACTCATGAAATGAGAGGTAAGGAAGTTAGAGGTGAGCGCTCAGCTAGGGGATTTCCATCTTAGTCCAGGGCTTGGCCCTTTCACTGCCCTGGTCCAACTCCCATCTGAAATAGCTTGCCCAGGTGCACGGCTGCACTCATCAAGAGAAAAGATGAGGACATTTTGTTTTTGTATGTGATGGGATGGATGGAGACGCGTACTTGGTGCTGAGGAGGGGAATGTAATTGAAGGCATTTACTTTGGCTTTTTTGACTGAAAAAATCCTGAAACTGCTGAAAGCATGCACCTAGGCCCAGGGTTAATACCTACAGTATTACTGGCACCGTGCTAAACAAGACCTTTAATAATATCCTCTCACACTATTCCTCAGTTCATGTTCAGGTGAGAAAGCTGAGGCCCAGAGGAAGCAGAGCCCAGCCATGCAGGGGCAGCGCCACCTGTCAGGGTGCTGCTTCTCAGGGTGCTGCTCATCTGGTTTCCTCCTCTTTCACTTTGGTCCCTTTCAGCCTCTTTCTCTTCCTCTTTTCTCTGCAAAGCCCTGAGTGGGGCAGGGGTGCCTCCCTTCCTTCCCTCTCATCTTGCCTGGGACACCTGGGGACCCTCAGCAGCAGTGCAGACATGGCATCCCCGGTTGTGGTGCCCTTGGTCATGACCTTAATTAAAATGCAACCTGATTACCTGCTGCCCTTAGCTAACAGAAGCCTCCATCGCCTCCCAGAGTTATAAAGACACAAGGGAGAAGTTCCTGTTCTTAGCACTGGAGGCCACTTTGTCGGTTCTGGGGATGATGCTCACCGGTGTGAAGGCAGCTTGGCCTGACATTCCTGGTTTGGGGTGCTGGGGGCAAGCCCCACTTCTTCCTCTTCCCCTGGCCTCAGCCCTCTCAGGCTGCCGTCCGATGGTCTCCTTTCCCCTGTGTCTATGCTGGAGCTGGGAGAGCTGGTCCTTCTCTTCCAGCTTCCCATCCTTTCTCTCTTTCTGTCATGAAAATACATCACACATAGAAGTCTGCATTTGCTTTTATTCTTTCACTTTGAAAATTAACAGTATATAGCAGGCACCTTTCCTTGATAGTTTCTACAAAGATGTCCCTAATTAATGTCTCTTTAAGGCTGTGTAGTATTCCCAAGTGTGGCGGGACCCCAATTTATTCACGCAGCCCCTCCTAATGGGAGTTTCCAGTCACTTTGCCGTCACTGAAGAAAACTTTTAGGATGTGCCATTATGACACGCATTTCTGTTCTCATAGGATCAAGTCCTAGAAACAAGTCTGTGGAGGGGACTTTCCCACACTGTGACCTCGCTCCCCCAAGGATTGATGCTTCTCCCCAAGCCCCCTCCTCTGCATCTCAGCCTCCAATTGAAACGTGAACTTTTGCAGTCTGTTATCTCTCGGGGCCCCACTGGAGAGGCGGAATGAATTAATAATAAGCCAGCAGGAAACAGAGAGATAGAGTCATTAATTGCCAGCCAGTGTGCCTAACCTCGCAGGGACACTAATTAGCATGCTGACAGCTTTGGTTTTATCCAGAGCCAGAGCAAAGTGATGGGGATGCTCGTGGCTCAGCTTGTGGCATCCGGCACAGAAGAAGGAGGCCTGCACCTTCCTGGGTGGGATGGGGGTGAGCTTGCTGAATTCAGAAGTCCCTCCAGGGAATCCTGGCTGCCTCCTGGGGTGGACAGCAGTGGGCTGGGAGTGGGGACAGGGATGGAGGGTTGGTGCAGGTGGTACTGGTTGGTGTGTGCTGGGCAGTGGGTTTGAGACACTGGCTCTGCTGCAGGTGAGGGATGCTTGCCAAGGTGTGTTGCATGTGGTGTCTCAGGGAGGTGTCCTGCCTTCTAAACATAGGCTCTCTCAAGGAGAGGTGACCCAGGACAGTTGCCTCTTCAACAATATTGCTCTAAGCCTGAGATCTTAACAACCCACTCCTGGGAGGGTCACCTTAAATTGTACCAGTGCCAGGATCCTGTACAGCCACCAAGAAGCTGTGTGACCTTTTATGCCTCTTCGCTTCTCTGGGCTTTGTTTGTAACATATTCATTTCTCTTTGTGACACAGTGTTGCCTAGTGGTTAAGAGCACAACCCGTGGGGATTGTTTTTAACCTGGCTCTACCTATAAACTGGGTAGCTGTAGGTAAGTCACTTTACCTCTCTGGGACTGTTTCCTCAACCTTTTGATAGTGGAGCTAACCATAGTTTGATATTGAGTTGAACTCTGATCTGATGAAGCTGTTTAGCAGATTCTAAAATCTTTTAGGCCACCTGGCTGGGACTCAAAACCTCTCCTTCAACTCCCCTTGTCTAACTCTTCCTCCTCCTCTCCAACTCTACCTTCTTCCTGCTCCCTATTTTTCCAAGAAGGCTGTGGAACCATTTGGGGAGTTGCTCCGTGAAAGAGCCTGTTTTCTTGGTTCAGACTGAGGGCCTGGCCTCTCTGCTGGGCCTTCGCGAGGGCCAGCACCGTCAGCCTCTCCTCTTGCCTTGCACCCCAGGGCACCTGGCACGCTCCACGTTCCTAGGTCTGACCCCACGCTTCTACAGGGAGGTGAAGCTGCTGGCTGCAGACCAAGACGGGGGGGGGGGCATGTAGGCTTATTAGGGGTGCTCTTGGGATTGACTTTGAGGAAGGAGACGAAGGGAGGGAGAGGTCTGGGCAGCAGGGCAAGCTTCATGCTCTGTGCTGCTGTCTCAGCAAAGACTCAGGGGACCTCACGGGGAAGTCTGGGGCCTTGAAGCTCCCATGGTCTTATAGAGTTGTCCTGAATTGAATTGGGGAGGGAGGACAGGCAGTTACAGTGAGCACCCAGTGACTTTGCCTTCCCTCAATCCCAGTTTGTTTTACAAAGTATGGATGTCTAGACCCAACCCTAAAACATGCAGTCAGTAAATCTTAGGTGGAGTTTTCACATACACACACACACACACACACACACACGCACACACACAAATATGTATATGAATGCACACATGCATATGTTTTTAAACGAACTCTTCGGGTGACCATTTGAGAACTACTGATCTGGCTCCGTGGCTGTGGGGCAGGTACTTGGTGCTCACAGGGGCTTGCCTAGCTGTGCTGAGCCTTGTCAGGAAGGTGTCCTCTGTCATCTCTCCTGGGACACTGCAGACCACCTGACACTGTCTCCTGATGACCTCCGCAGCTTCTTTTCTGGGGACGTGCTGCTCTTCTGGGTCATTCTGGATCTCTGCACATGTAAAACAAGGGTACAGGGCTCAGTGGGTCATAATCTACATCCTTGGGCTGAGTCCTGGTGTTGTGGGTTGTGGAGCCTTGTCTGGATTTGAATCCAGTGATCTTGGCTGCCCCATCTTTTTTTTTTTTTTGGTACTGGAGACTGAACTCAGGGGCACTCGACCACTGAGCTACATCCCCAGCCCTATTTTGTGTTTTATGTAGAGACAGGGTCTCACTGAGTTGCTTAGCGCCTTGCCATTGCTGAGGCTGGCTTTGAACTCACGATTCTCCTGTCTTAGCCTCCCTAAGTGCTGGGATTACAGGCGTGAGCCACTGCACCCGGCTTGGCTGTCCCATCTTAGTACATCACTTAGTTGTTCTGAACCTTGCTTTCATCCTTTACAGGACAATAGGGGCCTTACAAATAGTGACACCACTTTTCAAAATATCAGGTCATTGACAAAGCACTACCTTGTCTAATTTGAGCTTCTAATGACCTGGTCAGTTGCTAGGTGAACAGAAGAGACTCAGAACAAGTCCCTCACCCCAAATCTCAGCAGCAGCCGGGGCTGAACCCACATTTTCATTTACCTTACAACTTGGCTGAAGACGGACCTTGCCATTCTGACTAACTGTAAATAGGTCAAGAACTCAGAGAGCACAGGACTAAAACTCTGCTAGAGAGAAGCGAGGCTGCGTACACTTACATCCTGTAGGTTCAGCAATGGCTAGTTAGACTTTTGCCATGGCAACCTCTTCAGAGTTAGGGACTCCTCTGAGGATCCCAGGGAATCTGTAGACATCACTCCCAGGAGTGTGTGCCCACAAACACACAGACACATACATGCACACATGCCCCATGAGCAATTTTTCTTATAATTCATTCTATGGATTTATTTCACATACATGAAATAGAAAAAGAATATTCCAAAGAATTATGCCTCTTGCCCAAGTTTTCAATTTTGTTTTTAAATAATAATTCTTCCTCCTCCTCCTCCTGCCCTTTCCTCCCCCCCCCTTCTTCTTTGTAGTGCTGAGGATCAAACCCTAAAACTAGGGGCTGGGGATATAACTCAGTGGTAGAGTGCTAGCCTAGTAGGTATAAGGCCCTGGGTTCAATCCCTTGTGATGCAAACAAAGAAAAAAAGCCATAAAATAAAATAAAAACAAATTATCCAAATAAACAAAAGGTAAATTTAAGCTTTGCTTAAAAATAAATTGCACTAGAAGATCCTTGTTCTCTTGGAATAAGGAGCCAAAGTTGTGTGTGGGTTTTTGTGTGGCAGCGTGCATGCCATGTTTTTGGCTCAATTGCTCTTGACTTGTTTTTGGTGGCAGCACTCACTCTGAAATTCAGAGATGAGCAATTCCATCATCATGAAGATATTCATGGCTCTCAGCATTTTGGAGGGTTCCCCAGAGAGGAATTCTTTTGATATGATATTGGTGTGTTTAAAACAATGAAAACCAGAGATTAGCTAAATGACTAGATCAGGGGGTTTCAGACAACTGAAGAAAACTGGGGTAGTTAGCAAGTCCTGACTTGCTGCAGGATACAGCATACTTGCCAGTGACCCTGGGGCTTTGTGTTACTTGGCGTAAGATCTTTTCCATTTTTTCCCTCTGTTCTTAGCCACACAGCAGCTTGACCATTTTTTGGGTCTGCCATTTCATGGAGGTCTCTGCAGGTGCAGAGATACTTAGTAACCTGCAGGATTTTTTAGGATGAGGTTTTTGCCCTGGGTAAGTCTGAGACTTGAGAAAGTCCCTACATTTTAAAATAGAATTTTCTCATAAAATGGTTTTATGCCATATGATGGACAGATAGGAGAATGCATTTGTGGCTTCTGTGTCAGAAATTGCATGTGACTTATGAGTAGCTTTTCTCATTACAAGAAGTTGTAATACCCAGACTCATGAGACCACCAGAGACCACCAGGAGTCCGATTCTGATGTAATCACAAAAGGGTCTTTAATTCAAGCTCCAGCAGGGTCCGCACACCTTCCCCAACGCAGCAGGTAGGGAGGTGCGGCCCAGAGTCTAGGGGAATGGGGATTTTTATGGGTTTCAATTGCAAGCAGGGGAGTACATGCCTTGGCATTGCAGGATTGGGTAAGGGAAAGTGCGCATAGGGGGACAGCAGTCTTGTCATTCTAGGATTGGGTGAAGGTGAGTGTGATCAGCGTGAGGTCAGTTGGCCTTTAGGCTGATAGGTTTGGCTGAAGTGGGCCCCATATCTAGTTTCCTGATTGGTTGGCCCAAATTGCAAAACGACTTACTGGCGCCTGAGCAGGATGCCACTAAGGGTGTTGCAACTTTTCAGGAACTGGGTGGAGGCTGCTGATTTGGGGACAAACGTCAACAGTCTTAAGATGGCATTGGTCCTGTCCTCTCAAAATCTGGAGGAGGCAGCCTGAGGCTGGCTGGTGAGGGAGTTCCATAAAGTTATCAGGGTCTCTCACCCAGCCATCTTTAGGTGGCTGTGGCTTCACAGTCCCAAGTGGTAGGTCTAAGTTTAGCATTCTGAGCACTGTGGACAGGTGAGGAAAGAAGGGAAAAGTGGAAAAGGAATCACAGTATTAGAGCCAGCCACACAGACCCACCTGGTCATTTCTGATTTTATCTCCCTTGCCCTGGTCTGTGTCACATGACTTCCCCTTGCTGAAAGGGGTGCTGGGAAATGTAGTTTTATCAGTGGAGCATTCCACTATCTCTTACAGAAAGGGAATGGCTACTGGATATGCAATTTCCAGTGTCTCTGCTACAAGAATCCTGTCAAGATCAAGATAGTGTCACATCACTTCTTTATGTTTGGCAATGAAAGTAAAACCAAAATAGGTAAGCTTTCCAAACTTAGCTAGATATAGAGTAAACAAAGAACATGTCTCTAAATAAATCAATAGGATCTAGTTTAATTTTTATCAGCTGGAAACTTCTAGACCTCATTCTATGGTGATGGTTGTGACAGGGCTCTACTGAATGGTCTACAGTTCATCCCACTCCATCCTATACTTGCTTGGGTTGAAACCATACATGGAAGAAAGCATTGAAGAATTTTTCATGAAGACAGTTTTCAAAGTAACAGAAATCATATTGAAAAAAAATTGTAAGTGTACAGAATATTAGATGACAATAGCTTTGATTTTCCATAAAAAAACTAAATATGCCACTTAAATGGTCCCAGAATCAAACATGCCATGTGTGTGCTGGGTGAGGAGATAAGAGGACGGGACTGGGTGGTAGGAACTCTTGAGTGTTAGTCTCACCTCTTTTGCTAACCACTGGGTAGCTTTCACTAATTCTAGCCTCTTAGCCTCTCTAGCTCAGATTTATCATCTGTAAAATGAAAGGGTTAGTCTTCATCAGTGATGTTCTGTGCAAATATTATTGGAGTCACAAATGTTGGCCATCTGAGTAATATTAAGGTTTTTAATAGTCACATTTTAAAAAGTAAAAAGAAACAGGTAATAATATATTTTATTAAAATATCATTTCAACATAGCACCAATAAAAATTATTAGCATACTTTTTTATATGAGGTATTTGAGATCAGTGTGTATTTTACACTCAGAGCACAGAACTAGGACCACATCCATTCAGATGCTCATCGAGTACACACAGGGCCGCTGGCCTCTGCTGTGGACTGTGCTGCTCCTGATGAGCTCCAAGGTTTCTTCCAGTCCTGAGCCTTGGGGATTCCCAACACAGGTCCCCAGCTTTCCTTCCTGACTTGGCTCTGAGGCTCTGGGCCATCTGCCAGATGCCATCACCTTGACCTGGAAACTCCCTCCCTCCAGGTGTAGGCACAAGCCACCCTTCATCTCTTTCTCCACCCTCCTCTCTCTGTCCTATGCCTTCCTCATTTGGAGCCACTTCCCTCACTGCTTTTTCCTACAGCGTCTCCCGGGAGTCTTGTCTTTGCCTGGCCCCTTGGAGAAACCCTATTGGCAGCCTCCATCCTCCTTCGTCTGGGCTGTTCACTGTTCTCTCAGTTTTGCATTCCATTGCCTTTAAAATCTTTAATCATTTAAAAAATGTGACAATGTCTTTTTCTTTCTCTCATTACAAAAGACAGGCTCATTGGGAAACAACAGGAAAACATGTTGAGTATAAAGAAGAATATAAACAGTACTCCTAATCCACTCCAGTCCGACCATAGCTAGCATTTTGGTGTGCTCATCTCTGATTTTTTCCTAAGTATTATATATTTATTTAAATGTACTTTAAATTTCCTTTGCTTGAGCTCTTATAGGATATATAGCTTTCTATTCTGCTTTCACTTTTCATTTGATGGTGAGCATTGTAAGACCATTAGATACTCATTTGAAGACCTGATTTGTAATGGCTAGTGATTGACGCTCAGGGCGGGATTTTGATACTGTTGTGTTGCTGTTAAGCTAGGAACTCACAAAAACTTACTTCCTGCTACCATCCTTCTTGTTATCTTCTCCTCTTTCTTTTGGCAGTGCTGGGGATTGAATGCAGGGTCTAGTGCCTGCTAGGCAAGTGCTCTACCACTGAGCCACATCCTCAGCCTCCTCCCTACCAGGTATTCCTCCTTGTCAAAAAGCAAGGGCATTGCCGATAGGCGGCAGCAGCCAAACGTGAAATAAGCAAATACTCCATTAGTACTGGCTCAGCAGGCACCTGAGACCAGCTGGTCTGTGTGAAGCTTCCTGACTCCACCCCTGGACTCTGAGATAAGCTGGGCCTGTGAAACAGACTTGGATTTCACTTACCTACTTAGTGCTCACCTCATAGGGCTGTTGGGAAAATTAAAAGAGATAACCAAGTGCTTATCTTAGTTCCTGGTAAAGAGTGAATGACCTGGAATGTTGGTTTCACCAGTTCTCTAACATTGGACATTTATGTGATTTTAATTTTTCATTATTATAAATTAATCAGTATTAGTCAGTATTTAATAACTACTGAGTACTCAGTATGTGATAAACATTTTTTCTAAATCCTGGGAGTGACGGGTAACCAGGAGTAAACAGGTGTCTGAGCATATGGAGTTTGAGTTTTAGTGGGGAGACGTGATAAATAAGCAAGGTTAAGTTCAGACAGTGACAAAGGCTATCAATAAATGCAGTGTGATAATATACGAACTAAGGGGCAGCAGCTTCAGGGAGAGTGATCAGGGAGCACCTTTCTGAACATTTATGTCATCTGACATTTGAGACAACATTTGAATGACAAGGAGCAGAGCTTGGAAAGGGCAAGACTCTGAGGTGGGATTGAACTTGGGGAGTTCAATCAGGATTCAGAAGCAGTGAGTGATGGGAAGCAGGGATAGGAAGAGGATGTGTAGGAGGTGGGCAGGGATGACCTGCTTATGGAGAGGTTTGGGGACAGCATAAGGAGCGTGGATGTTATTGGAAGGTGTAATGGACATGCACTGGACGATTCTTGTGTAGAAGAGGAACATGAGCTCTGTGGTGTGCTGGGCTTGTTATGGGCGTTTGAGAACTTAGTGTTCTCATCTCTTTCTGACTACGTATTCCTTGACATCATATTGGTAACTTGAAATCAGGTGTGATGAGAGTATTTCTACTACAGAAATTTCTAGCAGATATTACAAATCAGGACTCTCTTTTCCCAGAGAGCCAGCTGTTAAACGTTTACCAGTTTACCACTGGAATGAACCAGTGTAGGTTTTAAAAACACCTCTTTAGCTGCTGTATGGAGAATGAATTATGAAGATGTGATATGCAGTTTTGATTGTAGTTTTGGGAATTTCGTTAGGATAAAATTACTGGAAATGAAATTTACTGCATAAAAATTATGTAATTGCTTTCCCTACTGAAAATTTTCACCAATTTTTACTTTTTCGAACAGCAAGGAACCCTTTCCCTGTACTCTTGCTAACACCGAGCATTTGCCTCCCCTCTTGAAAAAGAAAAACAGATGAAAAATGGCATCTCATCGGATTACATATTTCTTGCTAAGGGTTTATATTTTGAGATCTGGGTTTTATTGCTATTATGAATGGATACTTTTTCTGAAGGCTGTTGCTGGCATATAGGTGAGGCATTTTTGTTTTATGTATTTATGTTGGACACTTGCATTGGCATTCCATAGAGCTCCTAACTCCCAGGGCTTGTAAAGCTCTGTCTGACCTAGTACCAGTGCCATCCAGCTCCATTTCCCACAGGTATCTGTCCTGTCTGTCCCCTGGGCCCTCTGGAGTTCTCTCACTTCCTCTTCTGGCATTGTGTGCAGTCAGTGTCTTCTGTCTTGAACTCCACCTTCTGTTCTATGCAGCTGATTCCTTATTGTCCCTCAGGTCTGGGCTCATGTCTCCTCTCCTGTCAGAGGACTTTCCTGACTATTCTGTCAGGGTGTAATTACTTATGGCTGGAACCAAAGCCATTTATGTATGCCCAGGACAGTTTCTTACACACAATAGGTTCTCAATATATGTTTTTATGCATCTGGTAACCTTTTTGGATTCTTGCATTGATTCTAATACAGTTAAAGGAGTTCTTTTAATTGGAATATCTAGGATAGGCTTATTTCAGCTTACTGATATTTGTGGAATAAAGGTATCTGAAATTCAAAAAGGGTTCAGTGATTTATAACAAATTTTGTGCAATAGCAGAATATTATTGCAAAATATTCAATTTCAAAACATCTGTTGATATTGTGATAACCTATTTATTTGGAGAAAATATTTGCAAACCTTATATCTGATAAGGGGCTAATATAAAAAATACATCAAGCCGGGTGCAGTGGCACACGCCTGTAATCCCAGCACTTTGGGAGGCTAAGGCAGGAGAATTGCGAGTTCAAAGCCAGCTTCAGTTAACAGTGAGGCACTAAGTAACTCAATGAGACCCTGTCTCTAAATAAAACACAAGATAGGGCTAGGGATGTGGCTCAGTGGTTGAGTACTCCTGAGTTCAATCCCTGGTACCAAACAAAATAAAAAAAGGAAAATCTAAAATAATAAAAAATGCGTCATACAGAATTCAAATAACTCAATAGCAAGAATACAAATAACCCTATAAAAATGAACAAAGAACCCAAATGACATTTCTCCAAAGAAGACATACAAATGACCAACTGATGCATGGAAAAAATGGTCAACGTTGCTAACTATTAGGGAAATGAAAGTTAAAAATACAATGAGTTGTCACTGCCTACCTGGTAGATAGCTATTCTCAAAAAGACAAAAGCTAAGTGTTGGTGAAGATGTGGAGAAGAGGAAAATAACTCTTGTACACTGTTGGCCAGAATGTAAATTAATATAGCCATAATGGAAAACCATATGGAAGTTCTTCAAGAGCTAACAATAGAATCCCCATATGATCCAGCAATCCTACTCCGGGATATATGTCCACTGGGAATAAAATCAGTGTTTTGAAGAGACATCTTTACTGCCACATTCACTGCAGTCTTGTCACAATGGCCAAGATATGGAACCAAGCTCAGTGTCAATCAATGAATGCATAGATAGAGAAAATGTGGTACAGATACACATAGTGGAATGCGATTAAAACATGGATGCATCTTGAAGACATTATGCTAACTGAAATGAACAAGGCTGAGAAAGACAAATACCACATGGTCTCACTTAGAAGTGGAATCTACTGTGCTTTTTTTTTTTTTTTTTTTTTTTTGTGGTGTTGGAGATTGAACCCAGGGCCTTGTGCCTGTGATATATGTGGAGTCTAAAGCAATTGAACTCGTAGAACTAGAGAGTAGAACGGTGTTTACCAGAGGATAGGAGGAGAGATGGAGAAGTAGGAGATGTTTCTCAAAGGGTATAAGGTTTTATGTAGACAGGAGGCTATGTTTTGGGGATCTGTTGTACAGAATGGTA